>VYZW01010813.1:7741-54050 GCA_013401315.1 Balaeniceps rex | reverse complement strand
TGGAGAGGAAATACAAGAGAATAATCAGGATTTAGAGGCAAGATGAAACCATTATTTTTTGGCCAACTCAATTTACTTCACGATGGCCCCTCGGAGGAGTGCTGTTCAGACTTTTTATTGGTGTTGTAAACATTCAAAAAAATACCACTTTATGCAAAGATTAACTAATTCTCAGGACTCACCAGATAAGAAATACTGAGGGGGATTAGTTAATTTCTTCCAGTTGTGTAGAATTTCAAGATTTCCTGACATACGCAAACTTAATTTTGAAATTGAGATTCTGAATTCAGATTTTACCTGGAAAGTTTATAATTACACATTCCCATAGCTTAAAAAAGCTACATTAAATCATTTGGCAGAGTTACAAAATGTAACAGCCCATGGCACCGTCTGTCACCTGCAAAGTGGATTGTTGTCGCTTTTCTTCATTTTGCTGGGTTAAGCGAGTATTTAAGGGTATTGTCCCAGGAATGCATTTTTTAACCAACATATGGTGTGAGTTCATTGGACATTTCTCTTGCTTTTTAATCTTTTTGAAGAAAATCCCATCTGAAAAGATTTTTAAAAATTATTATGGCAGGTTTCAGATTTGATTTTAATTCTCTGTCATGATGAAGGCAATAGAGACTTGAATGAAATGATGACAGATCCACAAGTGATGCCCCATCTGCTACACTGTCATGTAGAATATTATTTCTCAAAGTTGAACTTCCAAGATAAAACAACCTGGTAATGTAAAGGAGATTCCAGGGTATATTTCTTTAGAATTTTTGGTGGTAGCAGGGAAAATTGAAGTTAATTTACTGATTTTTGAAGGCTTAAATGGACCGATGAATGAATACTTAGCAGTTTAGTGTTTCTCTGCAGTAAGTGTGCTAGGATTTCAACAGGGTCTCGCTGATATTGACACTAAAGATTGATTTATTTATTTTCTTTATTTATTTTTGCTTAGAAGCATGCTCAAATGACCTTGTGTAATAAGTACAGCTAGCCGGGATCTGCTACCAGATCCGGACTTTCAGTCCTTTTTCAACGTTATACTCAATGACTAGCTGTGGACAACCACTTCTCTTTCCCTTTCATAAAGGAACGGAAGGAGCACCATCATCTAGGAAAGGAGAGGTCAACAAAGCTTATATGGATATTGCATTTTTAGCTTCCAAAAAAATCCAAATTCAATTAGGAGTATAGGAATTATTTTGTTCTTGGTTTCAAGAAAAAAAGGGGGGAAATGAGTTTTGGATTTACCACATACAACCATTCTGAAAATTAGTTTTCATTAAATTTTTAGAAAAAAAATGCTACTAGTTCAAGGAAATATTTTGTTTAACTTCAAAATAATTTTTTATTCTATTTGGGTATTTCAAACAAAATTGTTCTTTCTTAAATTAAAACCTTACTTGAAGTTTCATCATAAAAATGCTGAAGTGCTGAAAGTTCTGTGTCTTGAAGGGAATATAGTTTGTTCTTCATATTCAGTCAATTGAGTTAAATCCCACACAAATTCAAAAATGCTGCAGACCTGAATCTGAATACTTCAGTGAAAAATTGCATTCAGCTTTAATTTTCATCAAGTGTGGCAGTGAGTGATATTACCATATACTGTTATGTATAAATTCCAAGTTTAAAGCAGTGTCCTGAATGGGATTTAAATTCTGATGAGAGAGGAGGGGGAAAGCAAAGAAGAGATGAATACATGACAGGTTTTCCTCCTGTGAATATATTTTCGAAATTAGGTGCATTAGACCTATTCTTGATAAACTTCAACCCCACTTTCTAGGTGATTCCTGCAATTGTGAGAACTTTTTCAATAGCTTTGTAATATGTTTAGAGTTCCAGTATTTAGAGTCTAGAGTCCAGTATTTACCAGCTAAGTTATGCAGCACTAGATGTGTAAATCTCAGCATTAGTTACTGAAATGAGTGGTTTGATTTTGGAAGTGCTCAGCATCTTCTGCACAGGGACTAAGACCTTTATTTTTTTTTTTTTTTTTTAATCATGTATTGACAGTGTACTAGGAGAAATTGTTAATGGAGAAAAGTACAAGATTTCAGTCTTCACAGATGTCATCAGTAATAAATGGTATGTCTCCTTTTTAAACTTACGTATTCTTTTTAATTTTTCATGCAAAATGTTTTTGGCAGGTTTGAAACTGATGTATGAAAAGTTACCATTCAATTCGTGGGGAAAAAAAATGTTATTTGATATCCAAAAATACCATGGTCTCATTGCACATGCATTATGTGTGTGGAGCTCCTTGACAATGTCTTGGGCATGCTGTACTTCAGAAGGATACTTTGAGGGCTCGGTGGCTCTGGAGACACCGGCTGTATTGCAATGGATCAGTAATTCTTCATTTTTTTGGCAAATGCGTACGTCTCTCGTGCAGTCTTTTTTCAAATGGAGAGAGTATTTTAATTCTGTTAGTAGTCAGGTGCTGATGCATCAGGTGCTATAAAATCGAGATGGGAGATTCACTGGAGTATATCTGTCTGCAGATGTGAGCGCTGAGTTGCATTAGAGAAAACACTGCAGCTTTTTTCCTTTTTTTCAATTTGCATTTTTATGTCATGCCACTCTGGATTGTACAAATCTTAACACCCGTTATTAGAATTACGCTTCGCCTACTTCCCCATTTAGAGAGCTTTTTCACTAGAATTATATCCTTACGCAAGGGAACAAAGACAAATTACAATGTGTTTTCAAGACATGCTAACAGCCTTCAGTGATGCTAAATCCATTGCCTGGAAGCCAGCCAGAAATTTTTGATTGGAGGTAAATACTTGCAGGTTCACAACTGTTACCTTTTCTATACACCTCCGTGAGTCCACATGGGGTCTAATTGCTTTTCCTAGGGTTGTATTTAGTAACTGATTGCAGACGGCTTTTAGACAGCAGGAAGGAGAGAAAGAAAACTTTCTTTTTTATGTAGAATTATGTTGAAACTTTTAAGGTGCAAATACGTTTTTTTATCAGAGACTGTCACCCTGAGAAGATTTCTTGCATTAACAGTATGCAATTTGGATTAAAATATGTTATTCTTTTGTTCTTGTTCCCTATCTGTTTGTTTATATTCACTTACCGTCCATTGTCTTATTTTTTTCATTTTAAGCCTTTTGAAACAAAAACTATACGTTTGTTCTGGAGTCACGGTGAAGTTGTGACACTGTCACACCCTGGCGCTCCTAAACGCTAACACAAGACACATCTATTCTGATTTATTTCAAAATTTCATATTTCTCTTTGCTGGTGTGGTATATATCATCCTTTTAAGACGGGCTCTGTAGGATGTTGAAATGCTCGTGGTCTTATCTGTGTTTCTTTTCTCATGGATTGAAGTGTTGCTTGGAGTGAGATTGGTGGGGTTTATTTCTGTAAAACTTATATTAATTAATTTTGTTTATGAATTGGAAGGGTAAAGGGAAAAAAATCAAAATACTACTTCCCTCGTGAGGAGTGAAGGGGATGGGGGGGCAGAACGGTACAGTGGTAATTGACTCTCACTGTGCTGGTGTGAGTACTGGTGTGAGTACTGGTTTCCTTGCCAAGGCTTCCCTTGTCTCTGTGTGAAACCTCTGCACTTGTTAATGCCATGATATAAACAGCCCTGGAAGCAGCAGGATACAACTGAAAAGTTGTTCTTCGTTCAGGTAACAGGGGTGTATATCTATAGTGCGTCAGGTCATGTGAAATTTTTGGTGCATATGCCAAAAATGTCCCTTCATGAAAGGGAATGACTACCAAAACAGACTGGTCTTTTTTTAGGGGACAGACATACAGTGATGACCAAGATGCATGGAATAGATTTCCCTGGAAAAATCAACTTTTCTGTAGAGTTGCCACACTGTGATGTAGCAAGGATGCTAAGGTATTTTCCATATAATTAGCAGAAATAGTAACATATCTGACAACATAAGGAAGCAAGAATTTCCTAACAGTGGTCTTTATTCACAATTAGGAAAGATTAGTGCTGTTTGAGAGACTTCATATGAGACGGTTGGAGATTTCTGTAGAGGCAATTGATCTTGGGATGCTCTGTTTGACAGCCTTTGCAATCTTCAAGTGAGGTAGGTGAAATATGAAGCGTAGGACCTGAGGGAAGGAAGAAATTCAACCTGACTTTCTGTTCTTAATTTCCCTAGGCTATCTAGAAGCTTTTCAGCTGCTGGCACAAATTTGAACAGCCTAAAACCTCCTCCAAGTTGTATCCCAAGGAAGGGGGACACAGCAGGCTGTTCCTTGGGTTAGAGATAGCAAGAGTGCAAGGCCGTCATGTTATTACATTTATTGTTTCAGACAAGTCCCCTACACAGCGTGACTCCAAAGAAACACGGAGCTGGGTTTCTCTGGGTCCCTGGTGGCACAGCTTCTGGGCTGATGAACGGTGTGCAGCGAGAAAAAAGCAGCCCAAACCCCGTGTCTATTTTTTTAACAACCTCACAGTAACTTGGAGCACATTACAGTTTTTACTGCTTGAGGTAAGTAATCAAACTGCTTAGAGTCATGAAACAGTCCTGTCGGCAGGAATAGACGAAGGAATGAATCCTAAAAATAAACAAAATAGAAGAGGGGAAAACAGATGGTTCACAGATATCTTTCGGAGAGCTGCAGAGGCAGTGTAAGAGACTTCTGAGGGCTAATCAGGGCTGTGAAAGCTCTGCCGATCTGATCTGCTTCTATCTTATGAGAAGGGGAAAGGGAAGGGGATTATTGATATTGCATTTCTTGCTTTCGGGGTTTGAATTCTGAAATGCTTACGCAAAAGCAGAAAGGAAATTCTCAGTACTGTGGAGTCTTGGTACCATTTCATCGGTGTCATCTTCCCGTAGAGGCAGTCAGACAGACAGAAAACAAGCACGTCCTCCCCCTTCTCTGCCAGGTAAATACAAATAAACACCTCCAGCAAACTTCTTAACATGCAGTTTTCACTTTTTTTCTCTTTTTTTTTCCTTAAAGCCATGTCAAGTATGTCCCACAACACAAAACCAAGGGGGCAGGAGAGAATTTCACTTAGTGCCAGGACGAACAGAAGAACAGAGTGAGCGACAAGTAAATCTCCAGCTCCATCGCAATTTTGGTGCAGCAACCTTGTTGCCGTATAAACCCAACTGCTTCAAAAGTATCAACATTGGTGTCTTGTCCTTGAAAATGCTGACTGAAACAAAATGTGTTTTCTCTCGGAGTCTGAATTTGTGCTTTATTACCTTCATTATTTTCTTTATTATTTTTGTTTGCAAACTGAGCAGTGGGGGAAAAAAAAGTATGCACCAGATCTTTTTTCTCCTTAAAAGAAGCAGGACATAAATGCCATTGCCGTTTCCTCAGACGTTCAGCTACAAAGCATTTACATAAAGCTGTTATGCTTTCTGCTGTTACATGTTAGTGCCAGTTGTTCGGTCCACGCTACGAGAAAATGAAAACAGGACAAATACATTAGCTCAGCTCTCCCCAGGACCAAACCCCTGATTTAAAATCAAAATTTCAAATATAGAATCATATTCTTTCCCTTACTTTCTGGGTTTGTACGTGTGTTTTTATCCCATGGGGGTCTTGCTTTTATTGTGTTTTATGTGAATCTTAGGATCTTAAGGTGCTACAGCATTTTCCCTCTGACTGTAGAGAAAGCTTTTACATTAAACTGAAGATTTTTTGTAGGTCATTGTGACCTTTATATTTTTGCATTATACAGCCTATTAACTGTGGGAAGGCAAGCTGCGGTTCACAAATATGTTTACAACCGTATAAATGAGGATGTGCATTAAACTGCAGGGCTTGGAAAACATAAGTAATGAACATTATTTGTACCTTGACAAAGCAAAAAAGCATGATTAAGGATAATTGTAGGTAACTGTCATCATGAGAGAAATGTTTACGCAGTCAGAAGTACCAAACAGCATTTAAACGGTTTCTCTAAAGGGAGCAGTAAGGAATTAATGGATGCCAGTACATGCCTTGAAAACAATTTGACTTAAAGGTTTTCAGATTTTTTTTTTTTTCTCCTTTATGAATTTAGAAAAATAGTGATTGTAATAATTGTTGGTTTTAATGAGGACTCGGAAAGTTTCACTCTTACCTGTGTTATCACAAAGCTTTTGTTTGAAAAAACTAAATTTGAAAAACATTTCCTCATGAGGTTCCTGATGCTGCCTTTTCTGGTCAGGCCAGCAACCCACCTTACTGAAATGCAAGGTTCATGGCTAATTTGGTTTTCATAACAAGGAAATTTCTGTCCATTTTGGTGCCAGATAGAAGTTTGACAATTAAATCCACCTTAATTTTCTTTTTTTTTTTTTTAAGAGAAGCATTCTGCTTGTGCTTATGCGTATATATAAAAATGAAATTAGTTCAAGCAATAGGTATAATTTGGGGGAAGGCTTCTTAATGCTTTTGCGTATGGGTATTGGCCATAATGCAGACTCATTCACATGAGGATAAAGTATGTGAGATAGGAAAAGAAATGTCTTGGGCACCGGGAAGAAGTCTTGGTGATAATATAGGAAGAAAAATCTTCGAGGCGTAACTCTGCATTTTGTAGGATTGGAGTGGGGCAGGAATTTCCCTCAATTTTCTTCTCAAAGGGGAAAATTGCAGTCCCAGATTCTTGTGTCAATACCTCCAAGGAAATGTATTGGAAATTGCCAAGTGCAGAGTTTTCCCAGAATAGGAGGTCCAAGGAGATGGTTGAATTTGCCCTCTCTAGGTGGGTCCAAAAAATGAATAATTTTTCAACATCTTGTTTCAAAAGGAACCAGATTATGCCTTTTATTTTATTTGTAAGAAAACCTAGAAGAAGATGATTCATATTTGGACATGCATGTGTAGACTAGTATTTTTGATAAAGAGATTAGATGGTTTGCAAACAAACTTCTCTGGAAGGCTTTGGTCCCAGCTGCAAGCTCTGGAAAGCCTAATTTTGGTGATCTTGGAGGAATCTCTGGAATTATAAAAGCCTGAAGGACAGGACTGAGGAAAAGAAAAATGCTTTTGTTAACTTAAATTCCCCCAAAATGCTTTGTCAGTGATCATTAGTTTGCTTTTGGAAGTGAAGAGGTTTGTATTCTGTGGGAAGTGAGACTGGGCTATGTCTGCAGCTACTTATGGCCTTAGAATCCATAAAAAGAGAGAAAAATGGATTTGTGAGTCATGATAAGTGAGGATTCAGATGCTGGCTTCGAACTGTCATTGTGCAGTGTGCCTGGGCATAAGATTTTGTTTTGAACTGTGCGATATTTATTTGCATTTTTATCTGTGAATTTTTCTAGATTTGTCAGCACAGTGATTTTCATGACAACTTATACAAAATAAGACACCTTAATGGAATTTATAGTTATTTCACACTACATACGTATTTCAGGATGCTGACAGATAATGGTCATGATTTTTGATGTTTCAGGGTAGAAGAATAGCACATCCCTAATAAAGTGAAGGACGGGTTTATGCAATTTGGATTCTCACAGTTCTCCCGCTGCCTTCCGATGAACTAACTTTTATAGGAGTGAAATATGATTCTCATTTTGGTTTTATGCTAAGCTATACTTCAAAGCCAGAGAAAATTCAGTGGTGTTGGGATGAAAATTATTCCCAGAAGACAATGGAGGAAAAAGTTCTGTAGGAAAACGATAACCCCACAGGCAGAAAGAGTGGTTTATCCAATGAGCATTATAAGGAGTTGTATTTAAAAAAAAAACCCTCTGGTGATAATTAAATGCAGCTTAAACTCCTACGAACCTTGATCAAAATCCATCACTGGGATCAGACTCCCATTACTGAACAGGACAAGACGAGCTATTGCTGATGCTAGAGATTAACAGTTGCTTATTAGCAAGTACTACAGCGGTATGGCAGTCGGTGCCGGCTGGAAAGCCACCTCTTAAACTGGTTGAACTGCTTCCATTTTCAAGCAGATTATATGTAGAGGCTGAGTTTTATGCAGTGCATGCTAATACATTTTTACAGGCAGAGCGGTCGGCTTGAGTGCCGTGCTGCGCCCCCAGAAGCTGCAAAAGACTTAATTTTATCTGGAATTATTTTTGCCTGACCAAGAGCTTGGTGATGTGGACGTACAGAACACACCTTTTCTATCTGGATGATACCTATTTGAAAGTGAAGCTGTGTGTTCAAATTAACTGAAATTTCTGAGATACAAGCACCTGCTGTGTTTGCTAACAGCTGAATTCTGAAAAATGGCCAAGTTTGAGGGCGTACTTTTTTGTTAGTGTTTCTCTCACCTGTAATTGAGAGGGCTGCGAGTGTGGCTGTTCGCAGCAGAGGAATAAGAATCTGCCACAGACATCTCTTCAGTAGGTGATACAGGTGCAAACAGTAATTAGGCCACAGATGAATAAGCCTGGGGTTTCTGTGCCAGCCCCTACGCCTGCATCCACGTTGGCATTGCCAATAGTTTGCTGCCGTTCGTCACAGCGGCTCTGTACGGGAGCATGATTGAAAAGGTTTATTCAGGGAAGCGCCGAGGTGCGCTGGCAGAGCCGCCGCAGGCTTGGAAGCCCACGCAGTGTTTGCCAGCCCTTCCCTCTCCCCAACATGCTAATTCCTGGCTGTATTTTCACAGGGAGGTTGAAATTTCTGGGGCTGCTAGTCTGTGGGATGCTACCTTTCTGTGTGAAAAATTGCTCATCTCATACACAGTATCTCCTGAAAAAAAACCAACCAGAAAGGCCTAGAGAAAAGAAGCGGAGTAAGACAAGGGAAAACAATCGCTCTAAAGCTCTTTGCAGTCTGTTCCTTCCACAGCCTGGCTTGGCACGATAAGGTATACATTAAAACCGGACTCGTGCATCCCAGATAACTTTGAAAAGCATTGCCTTCGGAGCCAGTTCTTTCTACATTCTCACTAGGTTTCTACTCCTTTCTATATTTCTCTTTCTTCACTCTTTTTTGAAGAGCGTTGCAAGTTAAGGTCTGCTACCTGCTCTTTCTCACCTTGAAATTGTAATCCTGTACTTGCAACACCGTTTTTGATTGTGGTGAAACAATGCTGACTGCCAGTGGAGTGTCACTTTGAAGGCCATATTCTCAAAGACTAGAAGGGCCATTTGCATATGCAGATAGGTACGTTAGGGTGAGTTGCATTAGAGACAAGGCTTTGTTAGTTGGTGAGCGAAACTAGACTTCAACATCAAGCCCCATCTTGCATGGTGAGACCGCTAAACTGAGACAAATATATCGCTAGTAAGACCGCCCATATCAACATATATCAATGAGTGAAAATAAGTTTTGTTTTAAAATTAGTAATCTATTCTCAAGCCATAAAAATATTACAGTACACAGACGTGTTGTGTGTTGTCTTGCGCTGGGAGCAAACAGAGCAGGAGCCTCATTTTGCATTGGGAATAACAGGGTTTTCTTAAACAACAGCCATAACGAATGTCTCTCCTCCCTTCCTTTAAATGCACACTCACAAAAATAATCCTGGAAATGTTCTTTGTACTTACATACAGTTATCTGTGAGTGGGAAAACATATAGGGATAATTCACTCATCAGAAAAAAGAAGTTTGTTCTGTATGTACCTGCTATTTAGCAATATAGAGGGTTTTTTAAATATTCAGAAAGTGTGAAATATCATCAGGAAGCTCGCTAAACAGAGTATTTCTTTAGTACTTCCAGAGTACCTCTTCAACTTTCTAAAGAAGATAAATAAGCCCGTACGTATTTATGGACTATATTTCATTCATGGATAAGACATGATGTAGAGTAATTGATCAAGGATCTCAACCATGAAAACTAAAGAGTTTAATTAAAGTTAACAGTGTTAAAGTGAGATCATACTCGACAGATGAAAAATTAGACATCACTGAAATGAGTAGGAGAAGCAATTTGCATTAAAAATACAGTAAAAAGAGGGAAGCAGAGACTGAACTAAATCTCACTCTCTCACAAAAAAAAAAAAATTATGTTGAATTCAGAACTTTTAGCCTTTAATTCCTACTCTTGGACCATAGGTCCCACGTGGTGCTTGTTTGTGTGTCCTGAATAGCAGTCTACAAAAAAAGCCCAAACCCCCAAAACCCCAAACAAAACCCCCACATCAAATCTCTGATTTTGCAGATAAGAAAATATTTTCTTTTGTAAAGATTACGAGTTGGGTTTTTTTTCAGTAGTCCCATTCACTTCTAAATTTCACGAGGTAGAGAGGTAAGGTGTTGCTTTAAGATGTTGTCTTTTGATATATTCATACATCCCAAGGCCTCACGTATTTAAAATAACATAACACTACGTACAGAAGAACTTCCACTGACTTTATGGCAGATACTCACAGGGAAACCATAAGTGCCTTGGGTTAGGAGCCGCATGCTAACAAGCAGTACTGTAACTGTTTATACGCCTACAGTGTCCAAAATGTGCTGAGGTGCGTGACGTGGCCGTTCCAATTATTTCTTTCATTACAATAAACTCTGAAATGCTACTGCCAGCTCAGCAGCTTCTCAAAAGGTTTATACATATCTTAATTTCTTTTATTGCTTCAGACTTACTTAATACAAATCCTAAGTCAAAACTCAGGTATTACATATGCTGAGTATTTTCATCTCTTTGCAATATATATTATAAATGGGTTGTGATATTTGCAGCTTTAAAGGTGACTGTTGTCTGCTTTCAGTCTTCAACTGTCTCTTCCTTTCAACCTTATAGCCTTTTGATGCTTGTGACTTCAATTCATAATACTTCTTTTGTCTAAGAAGTAGAATACAGATAAATTGGGCAACCTTAGTACCGTGATCTGGTGGGACTGAGAATTTTCTGTAAAAAAATACAGAAAATACAGCTTTTGAAAAATAAAAGTCTATCAAAAGGCAACATTTTGGAAAATGTGCTGGTAGCCCCAAATTCCACTTGGAGTGGGGAAGGAGTTCAGATGAGAACTCGATTCTAGTCTAGGGGGTTGGACTAGATGATCTCTAAAGGTCCCTTCCAACCCAAAGCATTCTATGATTCTATGATTCTATGATTCTGTGATTCTATTCTGGTCCTCACTAGAAACGCTGGTGTTTTGAAACTTTGATTTTAATTTGAAATTAAAATTCAGGGGTTTTACTTTGCTGAAACAAAGTGTTTCTGCCAACTTTTTTAGTTGACTTCGACAAGGAATCTCATCAGTGAGGGAGTATTAAAGGACTACATCAAACACAACAGCAAAACATACCAGCCATGCTTGCATGATGTTCCCATGGTTGTTTACTGAAATTAGAAGTGTATAGTATAGCTCCATGCTTTCTGTTTTGCTTCATTAAAGGTGACAAAAGCCACAGTGTTGGATGTCATCTGAGTTTATGGCAGACCGAGCACTGAACTAATCTGTGTTGAGTCTCTGAGCAGTTTTTTACCCAGTAGTACAATTCAATATTTGGAAGTGTGCAGAGCCACAGTGAGGTCCGCAGACCTCCACTTAGATGTAAACATTTTCCTGAGGAAATCTGTCTGCTAAATTGTACCTGTCCTCTGAAAAGATCTGTCTTAATTTGTTCAGTTTGCTTCTGGGGTAAAACTCCCCTGTAATTTCTATGACCAACTCAACTGGTTGTGTAGAGGTAAGGGTCTACACTCAGCACGTGAATTATACGTGCTGCTACTGTCTGATGGGGAGGATGATTTTTCTATTGTACTTGACAGAGGCTGAAGGCACTGTTTGTGCAATTTTGGCATCTTTTTCCCAAGATAACACCAGTACAGATCAGCTATTTCCTCCTTAGCTCAACATCTGAAAGTCCGTCAACCTGTGGTACTTGCAATTCATTAGCCAGTAGTTTCGACACCCGTAGGGTTTTTCAAAATGAGGGAAAGAAAAGCAATTAATAGTGCAATGACATACTTAGCAGCTCTTCACTGCAAAGCTCTTTACACAGAAGGAAATTTCTTGACACATCTGTTAGCTACTGTCAGATGCATGATGACAAATTGCCATGGGCTATTAAAATGTATTTATTAACTTTTGTGGCCCTGTTATGCATAATTATTATGACATAAGTATCAATTAAAAGTGTAGCCATTTTAATTGCATTAGTTCAATTTGAAGGTAATGTCTGCTCTGTGGTGGACAGAACAGATAATTCTTTATCTTCCTAGGGATGGAGATAGAAGTTTTCCATTCCAAGACCTATTTCCAGGTAATCCAAACCTTCGTTTCAGGACAGGATTTTCCATGCTTGTAACAACTCAAAACGACATTTTTCTTCCTGAAGAATTTTTTTGAATTATTGGAACATATGTAACTTTGAATTAAACATCGTGTAACACACTAACTCTGGAAAAGCTGAATATCCAAATCCTGAGTTAGAATAAGCATGCACTGGACCCAAGGTGTAGCCCATTATACCATTTTCTACACCTCAGTGACACTGAAAAGTCAAAACTAGACATAAAAAGACAGGTATTATTTCTTCCATATACAAAGTGCAGATGTTCTTCTTTACGTGCAGACTGCTTTTGTTTCCAGTTACAGAAAGCAAGATGGAGCAAAAAGTGTCTTTGAAAGAGCAGTCTGTTCCTGTCGCCCTGGGGTGGGTCGGTGCTCCTGGATAAAGAGGCAGAAGAGTGCAAGAGGTGCTCAGAAATGCAGAGAGACAGGGATAAGATACCTATCTATTGTTTGTTGATTATTTTTAACTTATGAGCATTTAAAGAAAAACGTGCATCTTATTTCTTTATTAGAGGAAAAAAATGCCTGCACAGTTGGGTTGGGGTTTTTTTGTTGTTTTTTTTTTTTTTTTTTTTTACAATATACAGAACTTACAAAACCCCAATGTATAAGTATAGTTCTGGGGGTGAAAATCCAGAATTGAGCCTCCAGAGAGCCAGAACCTGTGCAACTCTGCCAGTCTCACACCAGATACTCAAACCCTGAGTCAGGGCAATTGCAAACAACATGCAGTAAAAGTCTCAAGGCAGCGGAGGCAGATGGATGCGTGGATGACAGGGAGACCCAAGGCCTGGGACGGAAACGCTCCTTTGCATATGAAAGGTTTTTGAAAATGTTTCTGCTGCTGTCAGTTTTATTCTCTGTTACTACAAAGTAAGTAGACCCTGTATCAAGAAATACCTGCAGCTGGTATTGTTTTTATTGAGGAAAAAAAGGAAATTATCTGCTAATAAGCTCATTCTAGTCAAAATGTATTTGCTACACCATCCTACAGTTATGAAGTTTTAAGCTGAATAGGACCCAAGCAAAATGAACGGAGCCGTATTTCTGCAAATGAGGGATATCACTTGAATGTTTCTCTACTCTTCTGCTACAAAAAATAGGAAGAGATTCCTGAGCTTGCCGAGACAGCATTGATAGAGATGGTCAGAGAGAGCCATCAGTTCACATAGAGCCACGGGGGCTATATGCAGTAACACGCCTCGGTAATAAAGTGGGTTGTGCAGAAAAGGATGAGGGATCATAACCATTCCGTAAAACTGTGATGGATATAGAACAAACACATCCGGTATTAATAAATACATAGCATTAAAAAAAGTGCTGTTTGACTAATAAATTGAAATAAATTCTGAGAAGGGGAGATACAAAAGACAATAACTCAGGTAAAATCAAGATAACAGAAAGTGATCTTCCAAAATGACGTGGCTAGGAAAGAACGGATCCTCACGGTGATTGTCATGTAACATCTACTAGAGGTAATTGCAACCCAAAGGTTTGCTGTAAATTTAATCTGAGCTAGAAATCAGCACATTGCTTGCCAGATTGAATGGCAATTTGAAAGAAAAGCATAAAGCTGCAGCTAGTACAGGCAAGTACCTGGTAAAAGACGAGCTAAAAAGAGAAATCGTTCAGGGTAGGAAAAAGAAAGCGTATAGATGCGGTTGCGGTTGACACGCACCTTTGATGGCTTACAGCCAGCCCTGCTGCGAAAATAACTGAGGTATTTCCTAATACCACAGTGCTGCTGGAGGTAGTCTGAGAAGTTCATTTCCAGAAATGGCCTGCCATTTATTCCTGGGACATTTCTTTAACAATATATATTTGAATATATCATTGGTTAGGTTTCACCCTGCAACAAGTCAGTTGGCAAGTGCATTTTAGACACTGAAAGAAGCTAATGCAAAAATTATAGGAGCTTACTAACATATTGCAATAGAGATTTCTTTTTGCATGCACATTTACCCCAGGGACTTCTCAGGAATTAATTTACCAAAAATTTCTGAGGCGGGGGAGGGAAGGGTGAAAGCTACAGAAAATATATCTCGCTTTCTTGTATGGGTACGTAGCAAGAAAGGGGAGAAATGAAGAAGATATATTATTAAGCAAGTATAAACCAGGGACTGAGTAAACAAAGAAATAAGGAAGAGATCTTTTGGTTGTTATGTGATAAAAGGTTATAGTGTTTACAAGTTGCATCACCTGAGATAAGTAAAAATGATTAGTATAGACTGGTAGAGAAAGGGATAATAAAAATGAGAAGAAGATAACAGGAGCATTTCTACTTCTGTATTTCTATCTTTCCTTACTAAGGAAGAGCAATTAATAATTTGGGCATGCATTTCTCTGCCAGACGCATAGTAGTGATCATACAGCAAAGCAAAAGCTAAACTTGTGGGTTTTATCTTTATTTTCAAATGATGTTGTTATTATTTAAGAAATTTCTTGGGGATAGCATAGTGTACTGAGAAAAAAATGGAGTGCATTAAACACATTGAGGTAATACGTATTTCCCAACTGCAGATTAGCTTTGGGAATGGCTGAAATCCGGGTTATAATTTTTGAGTTAATGTTCAAGTTATACTCACAAAGAGGAAGATTTTCATGAGTGGACTTGGGGTGGCGGGGGCGGTGAATGGCAACTAGGGAGTCTGGGTGTTGGGTAAATTAAATATCATCCTTTTTCTTCAGTACAAATATTACTGTTTCTTAAACAGCAGTGCACAGTGCCTGCAGAAAACAAAAGCTGAAACTTTTCTGAGTGTTTCATTTAGTACATTAGATAAAATGCAGACACTTGTGCACAGGAGCTCGTGACTCTTCCAACACAGTTCCAGCTGATTTTAACAGTCTTTTTTCTCTTCAGGAAATAAATCAACTTCCCCCGGCTGTAGGAGAAAACAAGGAAATCCCTTTACATTAATCCGGTTGATGATTGTTCTCTTAGCCAACAATAAATTGTCGTTCATCAAGAATTTAAGAAACTGTGAGTAATTTAAAATAAACCTGAGAATGGAAAGGGTGAAAGCTGATATACTATATGAAACGGGTTATTTTTGTATGGAACATGACTGTGTGTGGAGCATCCCCACAACTTGGGTTTGGCTGCGAATTCTCATTGTTTCGGCAGAGTTATCCCATGCAATGAATCACAAGCAGGCGGGCGAGCGCTGAACGATGCAAGGCAAGTGAGAGGTACAGGGTGCCTCAAGTGGCACTTTAAAAGCAGTGTATTTGACTGAAATACTGAGTCAGAGAAGAAAAAAGCTGAGATGTGAAATGACAAAGAAAACACACTGTTAACCTTAAAATTGGAAATTGTACATTGTGTTTCATATATTACAGGTGCTCTGGGTTAGTGGGGATTTTTGACCACCCAATGTCAGTTTTAGGGCATCTCCACATATCCCACATGTGTAATTTGATGACTCTGTATGTGTATCATAGATGTTTTGCTCATCGATAGTTTTTTAGAGAGATACACCTTTTTTCATATTTGTGGATTTCCTAGGAAAAAATGCCCAGAGCTGCATCCATTTTATAAACAACTTCTGATAGTTTTTCAAACCTCCTTAATATTCATAAAAGAAATCTCCTATAAAGTGATTGTCTAATTGAAGATCTACTTTTATCAATTGTGCTTTACAATCCACTTGAGCTTTCAGAGTTTCAGTCAAGCACTTCAGTTTTAAAACTCATGGATTATTGCTTCGAGCACCAGGGATCAAAGCAGTAATACCACCATTAAATCTCATGGTACTTACTTGTCTTTTGTATTGTCGATAAGGAGTATTTTAGTTCCTCACTTAAATTAGCCACTTCTCCTAAACTAGAGATTACTCCTCCTGTGGCTTCTTCTAAGGGGCTGGACTTTCAAGGGAGAGCGTGTATTAATCACCTCATTTTGTAAGTGGTCGTTAGCAGTAACCATTGGAAGATTATTGATTTCCTTGCAGTCTGGAAATGTATGGAGTGCTGTATCATGACAAGTGGCTTTGAACAGTGGAATGTGTATAATTTGATGTTTCAGAGTGACTATTTATTTGCATTTTTAATACGTTTGTTAGGCAGCGTATGCATAGTTTTGTGTGGAAGACTGAGAGCGTAGGGCTGAGTTGGACCTGATACCTGTTTGTAAGACCAGTGGTGCCTACTCCTACCATGGCAAAGGGCTTGGGAACTCCTGAGGAAGCACAGAGAAGGGGAGGCTTCTTCAGCAATCTTCCAGCAGCCAGCTAGTATCATCTCCAGGAACTTGCTAGCTCAGATGTGGTTTCCAATGTGTTTAGTGATTGTCGAATGGACATCTGTGCCGTGACGGTGTTGGTCCATTGGATGGCTGTCATAGTCCCCACTGGGAAGAGGTATCGCAGGTTTCCCACCTGGTGTGTGAAGAACAAGTTCTTTTGGTTTGATTTGAACCCGACTTCTACTTTCTTCACTCTACCCCCGTAGTTTTTTGCCAGAGAAGATGGTGAAGAGCCTCTCTGTACACATCACTCATGATTTGTAGACCACTACTGAGATTAGCTGTTTCTCTCTCTTTCTCACTAATAACTGTTCTCTGCCCCCTTCCCCTTTCCGCCTCCGGAAAAGCAGCATTGCCTGTTAAAGGGATTTAATGAAACTGTGTGTTGAGTCCAGGAATTATGACTGAACACAAGTGGCACTTGCCAGTTTTAGGAAGGGATTCAATTTGTTTGGACTTGGCTCTTCTGACTGCTGATACTGAGAGATCTTATCATCCCTCAAAGGTTCTTTTACTGCTTCAAACCCAAATGAATCATAACCAAAGCTAAAAAGGTCGAACTTTTGGATGAGAAGGCAGCAAAAAGAAAGCAAGTTCAATGGAAAGATGCAGGAGTGGAATATATTATTGCACAGACTAAGTACACTGAGATATTCCAAAAAGTACATATGGTCCAACGCCCAGATGAACTTACGCTATTATGCAACTCTGAGATATAGGGCATCTGTTAGGCTAAGCAGTAAGGTTGCAATATTACTTCTGTTGCTAAAGCTCTTACAGTCAATATACAAATCTAGGCAAGTCCATCTGAATATGAAACATATCAAAATTGAGTTTCTGTGCAAAGGAGCTCTGCCTTAATTAGGCTATTTGCAAACAGAAATGGCTAAAGGTAATGCAAGAGAACTAGAAAATTCTGTGGTAAATTTCACTGTTCCTGACTTTATTATTTTTGTCCTTTTCTATTTTTTATTCCAGATTCCAACCAGGTGGGTCAGATGGAAATCAGGCATTGCTTGATGCTCGACTTGTGTGACTGATAGTTCTATTTAAAGTCCCCAGAGCATGTTTTTACACCATCAGGTCATTATTTTTAATAGAACACTGTTCTGGTGGATAGTGGAACTGTACTTCAGTTCCTCACCAGTTTTTCTGGAGAGGGATACTGACAGTGTTTGGAAAGTGATTTGATACCCTCACAAAGATGCTGTGTAAGTGCAAAAAAAGTCAGTTGAAATATTTTTCTAGACTAAACTCTACTTCCACATGCATTGAATTTGGTACAAATTTGTAAATATTTATCGTTATTTTTTCTGTGCCTGGATTATTAGCTTTTTTTTCCCCTGATAAAAATTATATATAACTCTAAATTTCAATTTGTTGTAACTGTATTTACTGCATTGTTCTTGTGGACTGAATAGCTAAGGTAGAAGCTGTTGATTCTGTTTTTCAAGTGTTCTGCCCATGTTAGGAATTTATCACCTTGATGCAACCAGTTTGTTATCCTTGCTATGTACGAATAGCAAGTTCTGCCACTACCAATGACTGTACTAGACTGTAGTCGTTGAAGAGTTTCCAGTGACTGCAACCCAGAGCTTAGATATCCTTGTTGCGTCAAAAACATTTTATAGTGACTAAAACTTCATGACATGTCAGGAACAAGAGAAAAGTAATTAAATGAAATGTCAATTATTGCTTTAGACAGAAAATCAATCCTTTTTGCAGGAAAACTCTTCCAAATTTGGCCTTTGCAGTATCAGGCGATTATCAGTCTTGTGATCCTGATTTAGGCCATTGCCTCAGGGAAGTCAATAGGTCAAATTTAGCTACTCATTTCATTGACGTGCCTAACCTGAGTGAAAGCAAGCCACTCGTTCCTACTATGAAACAAAAAAACCCTGGTTTTGTGGAGGAGTTCTGGCCATTGAAGTGTTGAAGAAGAAGCTATAAGAAGGTATGTGGACCCTGAACCCTTTTTGCGTGGTGGTTCTGCTCAACAGCTTCTGATAGTGCTTGGCCATTAAGCAGAAACACCAGTTCTGTAGGGTGGCCAACAGGGAGGTAATTCATGTACTTATAACTCTCAGAAGACCCTAGCAGAATCCTCACAGTTAGAGGCTGTTATAGGTGGGAATTTGGCCCATGTATTGAAGCCAGATAAAGCTGGGAAGACATAACAAAAAGAAATATTTTCATATTTTGCTGTATGCTCTAGCTCTTTTATTCTCCTTAGTACTTATCAGTGAGTGCTAGAATAGAGCTCAATGCCATTTTGAGGAGTATTTGTGGAGAGTAAAAGCACTGAGAAGAAGGTATCAGTAAGTGTTTCAGTATCAGGTATCAGTAAGGTAATCACACTCATTATTTTCTTAGTATATGAAGGAGATAATACTGCTGGAATGGACTCTTACTCAAATGGAAAGGCCAAAAAAGCTGCAGCTGGATAGCTGGCCTCTGAAAAGAATGGAAGGATGGACTTCTCTAGGATGGACTAGATCTCTAGTTGTACAGCTATGAATAAAGCAGTCCAACATTTGCACTCCTAAGGTGAGAAACACCCTCATTTAAAACTTTTAAAGAAGCTTTAAAAATTATACACTTTTTACAAAAAAATCAAGTTGTTGTGTCAGCTTGGACTTTATAAACACAAAAGCGATTGCTTTATTAAACCATAATCTATTGAATCAGAAGACATATGCAATGTGATTTGGTTAACAGCACGTAACTATTAATGAGTACCGAAAGACAATTGCACAAATTGGTAAAAATTATAGCTAATTTCCAAACACTTAATCTCTGGAATAACCATTTTTGCTCTGGTTATTCTTCCTGATGAAACATGCTCTCTGTAATACCCTTCAGGCTGCAATGCATGCTGCAGGAGATCAGTCTTGGTCCTTACTATGGGGCTGGTTAGTAGAAGACCGTTATTCCGCTTCTTGCTATATGCAATGGAAAGGCCATTACAGTTGTGGTCAATTTGTGCTTATCAGTTTTGGGATCCCTGAATGCAAGGATTGTGCTTATTCCTGCCCAGCGCAGAGATTTAGAAATTTCAGTTTTCTTTCCTCCATAGGCAGGCTGAGCCTACAGTTTTGTTCGTAATTGAAAATCCTGTCTATGATTGATCAGCTAGTGATAATAGACTTCTAGATAGTCAATGCTAATTAAGGATTACCTGTAGTCTGCCTGTAATTCACACTGCTGGAAATTATAAATAAAACTTCTGTAGGAGCTCAGGTCCCTGCAGGTGGAAAAATCTTATCTCAGCTGCTCTGTTTGCTGCCAAGCAGAAGGGACCTGACTGAGGACTTTGTGTCCCAGCAAATCCTGCTCCACTCTGCCTTTATGCCATGACTGGAGAAAAAAGAGATTCATCAAGTATATAATACTTCCAGTACATAAGAAAGATGTATTAAGTACTCAGTGACCGCTGGTTTACCTGTATTTTATATGTTGTTTATGAACACAGATGCCCATAAGAACACATATTGTTATCAGGAATATATATACTGAATTTTCACAGAAACATTGGCCTGATTAATGATGGAAATTTGAAACAAAAGGCTCTGAAGTGCTCTTACAACAGCGTGTTAATCTGTCCAAAGTAATGATAAAACCTTTAAACTAGTGTGCTGTAATTACAGCAATAAGTAATTAGTACATTTAAAGGGCAGAAATAGTGCTGTGCCTGAATTCAGTGGAGGGTAGCCAGGCAACAATATAAATGGCATTTTGTGAGGCAAATGTGAGGAAACGTGCTTTGTCCTGAAATATAATTAACTTTAGATGGATGAAACTGTCCAGGTACTTTTATTAAGAGACTGTTGGGCTCTCAAAAGCTGGAGCTGTCTGAAACAGACATATATGCAGCATACATCAGATATGTGACATGAGTATCTTCCTTTGCCAAAGGCTTCCGAGTTTCCTACATAGTTGGTAAGGCAAAGCCAAAGTGGCTGGGCAGCTTCCGAAATCAGGGAATGAGTTTCATGGAAGAAGCATGGACATTTACAGCGATCTCTAACAGGGTGCTAGTGAATAACCCATGGCGTCCTCCTTCATTCTCTGGATGCAGCGTTTTGGTTGTCCACGCTGCGGTTACTCATTCCTACGTTATTTCATGGGTGTGTGGACCGAAACAACCACCGCTCTGCCAAACCCAAGAAGCTGTTTTTGCAAGAAAGCTGGGTGTAATGCAATGAGGGAAGAGTCTCCCTCAGGAAGATGGAGGAGCCTGTGCTTGGCACTGCCTGGCTCGCACCCTTCCCTGGCGCTACCTCTGCTGCTCTTCTGTCGTCGAGCACCTCCTTGCCCTCAGCGCCATGCCCAGCAGCTTGCTAAAGGTACCCCTGGCTTTGTGCCGCAAAAACCCCATTCCTTGAAAGCTGCAACGCTGTCCTATCTTGGTTTAGAAATTTTGAGTTGAGAGAGGAAAAAAAAATAACCTGGGACTGATCTTTGGGGAGGATGTGTTTTGTATCGTGGGCATAGACAGTAATACATTTCTTTTAAACATTGTTTTGGTTTTATACACAAAATGAAATAATTAAGGAAGGTTTCAATGATCTTTGCCTTTCTTGGTTCAAGAATGAAATGTGAAAGAATAAAAATCCATTGCTCTCCTATAGCACCTTTCATATAGTAGTTTAAAAGATGCTTATAAGAAGTCAGTCAGACCTCAGGATCTCTGTCTTTTTAAAATAGCATAATGTCACCTCCTGTTCAGAGAGCAAGGCAGACCATATGATGCCAGTTTTCAAACCTGTGTACCTACAATTAGGGTCTCATATCCAGTGCAAACTACGAGTGTTCAGAGCACTAAAAATAGAGATGAATTTGCCCATTGTCCTATCATTGACAAAAATCAGAGCTTGGACAGCGTTGCCTGGACTTCAGATCTCCTGCTCTGGGTACAAGACCACAGTTATTTAGACCACACAGAATAGATCTGACATGCATTGCAACAGCTGTACACAGAAAAAGGGACTTTAAGAAGGATAAGCGCTAGTCCTTGGTATAAAAATAGGCAAAATCATTTTGGAAAGACGTGAGGATAGGGAAGATATTTGGTTATTCATTTTGTTTACATAGAAGGGGTAGATCTGATTTATCCAAAGAGTTGTGTGTTAGAAACCAGCATTTTAATTCCTCAGTTGTACTAAATTTCAAATACTGTAACTTTGGATTCACAATTCCAATCCACCCCTTGCTGGAAAAGAAAGTACAAAAGCATATCACCAAGAAGAACACTGAAAAACATTTTTTTTTCTTTTTTTTTTAACAAGGTAGCTAGCTCTCAGAAGACAACGCTTAGAAGGTTTTCTGGAGGGACTGTTACTCTTTTCAAAAAGCCACTGTCTTAAATACGTGCATATACACACACACAAACTCTCACACTTTCTGTTTCTCATGAAGAGTGTCTTTTCATAGCAATTATCACTGTATGCATTTGCCACTCTTATGCCATAGAGATTTCATTTAGAATTTGTGATTTTATTTCAAATGTATTTTTTTCATCATGTGAAGATGCTGTGAGGTAGGAAGGAGAGTGTACGCTGAAAAGAAACTAAAATTGTATTCATTTTGAGAATTTAGAGTAAACCAATTACAGGTGACTTTGGTTACAATATCAGACAATAAAAATTGACATCTATCAGAGTTAAAGACAGAAATGACATTTGAATGACCTCTCCTGTGTTATCTGCCTGGAAGTTACTTTAGGAAAAGAATGACTTGAAGTATTTAGGAGCTAAATACTGTTCATGCTGTATAAGGGTGGGAATAAGGGCTGGATGCTTGGTTAGTCAGAGAGGAAACAGTTTTTCAACTAACGTATCGAGTACCAAAGTACAGTAAAAGCAGGCTCCCGTAAGAGATGGGATGCATACAGGAACAAAGACATGACAAATCACAGGCTTTCCCTATGCTCCCCTTAGGTCTGACTGACGTTGGCTATGCACGCATCAGCAAGTAGCCGGGACCAAAAGGGTCCTGCTGATGCCTCGCCTCTGCGTCGCAGAAGGTTTTTGCTTTTCCCTGCTCTAGTCCTGTTCAAGGGATGCCTAGGAGGACCTGGGGTGTGCTGGATGCACATGTCCCAGTTTAGTTACATCCAAAAGGAATCAAACCTGTGTGCTCTGAGACTGAGCTATGGAGAGACAAAACCACAGCAAAGGAAGTAAAATGAGAGATTTGCTTCCATGTGAGCTTCTGATCTGAGCTGCAGTGCTGATGTAAGGGTATTTATTATGTCCGTGTAGCTATTTCTGCTGAGAATGGGATGAAATTTCTTATGCACACTGTGTATAAAGATTGGAATAAGAGTCTGAAGCTTGGTTAGTCAGAAGGGGAACAGTTCTTCAAAAAGAAAGCAAACCTGGCTGAGTCATCACCGCTGGGAACAGAAGGATTAGTGAAGCAGAAGCAAAGGAGAAAGCATGGAGTAATGTGGAAGATTAATGGAGACCGTTGCTGTGTTTTACTTTCGTGATCTTGCCTCGTCAGCAAAAGTTTAGAAGGCTGCTGTGATCATTTTTAGTCGGTTCAAACTTTTAAAAACAAGGAGGAAATCCAGGTCTATATTTTCACTAACAAACACTATACCCAATAGGCTCAAGGTGATGGAGATGGGAGAGAGCGCTGGTCTGCTTTTTAACCACTGATCTTAGATGCTGCAAATGAGAATACCCTTACTTACGGATTTTTTTATGGGATGCTTGAAACAGGTAAGATAAAAACATTAGTTTGCATTCCAGATTCTGATTTGTAGGTGTATATTGTGTATATGCACCTCAGACACAGACACTTTCAATTTTTTTTAACAAGGTTCAACAAAATTAAGCTCTTAGAATGTTTCCCAGTCTGTTTCTAGGTATTATTGTTGGATATATGGAATTTTCTAGAGCTGTATCCTAACACTTTGGTTTCCATTGTACAGGAGATGCAAAAGTGTCATCTTTCTGGCTGTTCTTTTCAGGTTTAATTTCTGCTCAGAAATTAACAGTTCATTTCAAAATTTAAAATTTTCAATACTTTCAAGAACCCCTCATGCACTTACAGAATACAAAGAATATGAATTAAAATTCAGCTCTAACTTACAGCAAATTGTATTATATAACATGTTTTTAAAGGTAAGGGTTAATTGAGGATTGTGTCGGCCAAATCATTTCTCGGAACGTTAGCACCGTGTGTATCTCAAGCAGCAGGCAGCCGTTGGATTATGAGCAGGTTCTGATGTGCTTCCAAACTGTGTAAGATGGGAAGACAGCGTTAGCTGAGCACCATATGCTGGCAGGTTCACATTCATCTGGTGAGGACGAGGCTTATTTTACCCTTTAGAGCGAGGATCCTGCGCATTGCTGGTGCGGGGTACACCGGTGGGACGAGTCGTGCATGGGAAGGTGCAGCACGCATGCATAGGGGTGTTCTGCACAATGCCTGAAGATGTCTTTGAGCTGGTAATAACCATATGGATGGTCAGGGCTGCCTTTGCCTTAATAATTCATACAGAGATTGGCTTTGGTCCTGCTGAAGCCTGTGACAATGTTCCTTTTATCCACAGCTGCTGCTGTGTTCCTTGTTGAGCGTTGGGTCTAAACAGAGAAGATGCTCCATATATAAGCTTTTCTGATTAAGCCCTTCCCAGGTCTGTTCCTTCCAGTTCCAGCTGGCTTTAGCTTTCTCGTATGTAGAGACTCACATTTGCTTGAGTTTCCATGAGAGAGTTAGGTGTTGGGTAAAAGGGGAATAAAAAATAGAATTCCTCACCAGCTGAGTAGGTACGTGTGTACTTGTATGAAATACGCTAGGTACAATTTTGACACATTCCTGTAAAGTTTTGAACCCTTGCTTCCTCATGTCAGTTCATTGATTCCTCTGTGACTCCATATTGAAGCGCTGGGACCCATGTCTATGAAGAATTGATTTTATTTATATTTTCTATTTGATGTCATTGACTGCATATATACAGTACAGAATCCAGCCTGAGCCTAAACTCGCTGCCACTCCAGACTAGCTATCTACTGGAGTACCTGTGGGGCAGCGGAACTGAGAGCAGGGGGGAATTTAAGGAAGTTCCCTAAATTTAAGGTTACCCTCAAGGACAAATTTATCCCCTCAGAGAAGGGGCCCAGCTGCCTTCTATCACTCTTCCATTAGCACATGATGGGACTGACCCATCCTACTGGCAGGGCTGGACAGACAGGTCAGGGTAGCTGGAGGAAACATCAAGTTTCAGGTCTCAGGAGCAACTAGTGCTTCAGGACACCAAGCTCAGACTTGCTGTTGAGATCAAGGCAAAGGTGAAGGCTGCGTGTGCCTTATTACCAAGCACGGTATGCCGCTCATGAAGGAGTTCCAGTTTATTTGTGCTGCGTGTTATGTTCATTTATGGCTACTCATGCTGCTGATGGAAATCATATCTTAAGATGCAAGCAGAAGCGAGCAGAGTTAATGTGGAGATTTCAGCTTTGCTCTACACTGTTCCATGCTCCGAGTACTCAGTTTCCCATCCTTCATATTACAGGAACAGGAGATTCTTTCAAAGAGAGTATAGATAAAACCTGAAGTTGAAGGCCATAGCTGGTAGGGTCACTGTGATGAAGGTTATTCTGTGAAAAAGAATAAAAGATGAGACACAGCATTTTTTTTTATTTGTAGTAATACGTACACACATACACGTGTGCCCCACCTCTGGCATATTTGAGTTACCGTGTTAAAAATTGTTTTATTTGCAACTCATTGCTATGGCTAAGGGAAGTCAAGTTTTATTTTATCCTAGTGAAAATCCTTTCCATTTACATTCTGGATATATTTACATAAAATATGAACAAACATCTAATGAGTGAATATTCACCAAAGTTTCCAATTTCAGGCTTTTTTTATTTCCTGAGTATTTTTAACATATTTTTAGCACACGAATATTTTGGTATCTTTGCATTCTTGCCAATGTTATTATTCTTGTGCAGGGAGATCACTTCTCTATTTTGTACCTGCAGTCCTTTTTGTGGAAACTCTCTCTCTCCCCAAGTATTAAGAACAAATCAATAAAAAGTGAAAGCTTAAAAATATTCCCAGGCTGCATGTAAAACAAATGGGATTTTTAAATGCTGAGTTGACATCCCTTCCCACCACGCTTCTGAATGAGATATAAAACTGAGGTCCTGACCACGTGCAGTCATTTAACAGATCCCATGGCACTTTTTTCAAGAGTAGAGGTGAAAGCTGCAATGTCATGGCTTAATTTCAAACGGATAATTACATTCTACCTACTTAAAAATTCCTCACTGGTTTCTGTTAGAAAAGATATTCCTCATTTTTCTCCTAAACTGTTGTGTTGTGCATTGCTAAAAGGCTTTTGCCCTTTGCCCCAGTAGAAATGCTTGTTCCTGTACATTTCAGTAATGAGTGAAGCGATCATTATGTATCTAATTTGCAATAAAATTTCCTAAAGCTTCTCAAATGCCGCAGGAATTGTGGAAATATAGCAGATACTCTCCTCTGCCCCTCACAGACCGTACAGTGCACCTCATTTTCCCATGTTTTGGAAGAGTGATTAGGAGGTGCAAGCATAGAAGCAGTGGATGAAACGTATTTATTATAAAATATTCCTGGCATTATATCTAGCTTGCGGGTGGCATTTGTTGCTCAGGTGTGTGCACAACAGCTACAGCACATGCTTATAGCATAAACTAATTTAAGATTACAGGGCAAAAGCTAGTAAAATTATCTCAATTTTTTTTTAATCCCACCTGACAACACTCTTCTAAATATGTTGACACTGTATCTCATGCAGGTGAAGCACAATTCTGCTGAAGGTTCCCGAGAGCTTTGTGAACATGATTTCAATGAAAACATAATTTAGCTGAAGCCTGAAGACTGTGGGGACCCCTGGTGCAACAAGAATACTAAAGTATTTCTAATCGGGGCTACACTGTGCGAAGAAGAGGCTTTGTGAGCTGAGAAGATGAGCGGTGGAGATTTAATCCGGTGCCTTGCCTTTGCCTGAATAAGGATGTAACTTGAAAAAGTTGGAGGTTATACATGCTGTTTAGGTTTTGAATCATCCTGTGTGAAGTTTAGCACCGTTAGGAACAAAGCTATTTTAAGGTTAGCAGTCTCTCAACTGAAACACCTAAAGTGTGGTTGCGTGTTATAGTTTGAGCTCTTCTGAGAGCTCACCAAGAGGGATAAAGCCCATTTTCCTCCCTCCTCTATAACTCCCTGTCCCAGGTATGTGTTTCTGCTGCTTACCTTGTAGTGGCTGTGGCACTTGTCTGGCCAACCTTTTTTTGTTATGTGCAGAAAGGCCATACAGGGCTGGACTCTCTAGCCCCGGACTCTGCCTCTGATGGTGGGCAAAAGTGAATGGTCAGGGAAGGAGAGACAAATCAGATAGTTACAGCCCTCCCAAACACCCTCCAGCAATTTGTGAGTCCAAGACTTTCTAAGCCAGAAGAGGCATCTAGGCATGTGATAACCCTCAATGGGTTTTTCAGCAGAGAAGTTGTCGGGGAAGGCTCATCCCGTCCTTCCTTGAACGCTTATAAACTTTTATCACTCACAGCCCCCCGTGGACAGGAGCCACCGTTTGGCTGTGTACTGTGCGACGGACCACCTCCTTCTGTTTGCTTTCAACCTGCCAGCTGGTAGAAACCAGGTAATACCCCCTCCTTCTTCTACTGGGGGAGGCAGCGAGCAGTTGATCTGCCATCCTCTCTCCGACACTCATGTCTTCATCCAGGTCTGTCTTATCTCCCTTTGTTCACCTACTTTCTAGGCTGAAAACTCCTAACCTTAAATCGTTCTTTGGACACGAGTTGTTCCAATCTACAATCATCGTTGTTGCTCTTCTCTGAACCTTTTGTAGATCTGCTCAGTCATTTTTGAGATGGGAAAGCCAAACCACATTATTCAGTGGTCCAGAGTTCTCTCTTTTGTTCTCTTTTCTTTCCTTGTAGTTCCTAAGACTTTATTTGCTCTTTTGACTGCTATTGAGCTCTGTGCTGATGTTTCCTGGAGTTATCTATCATAATCCCAAGATTGCTTTCCTGGTAAAGGTCAAGCCCATTATTTTCTTTCTGAAGTTAGGATTGCTTTTTACTGCGTGTGCCATATATTATTCTACACTGAGTTTTATCTGCCTTTTGATACAAAGCTGCTCAGTGTCATAAGGTCTTTCTAGAATTCTGTGCAGTCAGCTCTTATCTTTTCTACTCTGAATAACTTTCCACCATCAACAAATTTTGCCACCTTGCTATTCAGTGCATTCCTATGATATTACAGATTATTATTATTATAGATATTATTCCTATGATATTACAGATATGTTAAACATCAGTGATCTTGATGCAGAATACCGTGAAACACCACTGGAGATCACTCTTGATTGAGAAAATTATCCTGTTCTCAGTTTCCTACCTGTTCACCAAGTATTTTACCTATTTTCCTTTTTATGCAAGGGTTGCTTAAATATCTTCAGAGCTTATAGTAAGGAGATTGGTTGGGAGTCAGTTGGAAGCATAAATGGATTGTATCAACTGGATCTGCCCGTGTAAAAACCTTATGACTCCTTACAACGGTGTCAGGTTTGTGAAGCTTGGCTTTCCCTACAAGTGCTGATAACATTTATCCAAGTGCTTTGGTTCATCATACACATTCAAGAGTAAAATGGTAAAAAAGAAAGCCAAGAAAGTAAATCAATAGCACTTTCCTGTGTTAGCAAGTTGAACTGACTTATCTCCTAATCAGATGAGCACTGAGCATCGTGCTGGTGGGTGCGTGCGACTTCTCCTTTTAGCAGCAGCGAGACGGTGCTTTGCTCAGGACATGAAACGAGTGTGTGGTGGTGATGTGACTCCAGGGCCAGCAGATGGGCATGGTGGCTGCTGGACTGGGCCAGTGTGCTGCCTCTAGGGCCAGCGCTTCTCCCCATCCTTTTCTGAAGGAAGGGGAGCAAGGCAGTTGATTTTTTCCCAGAAATAACGGCCAATGTTTCAGCATGTTGTCATGGTTTAGCGCTAGCCAGCAATTAACTCCCACACAGCAGCTCGTTCATTCCCCCTGCCCCAGTGGGATGGGAGAGAGAATCGGAACAGTAAAAATGAGAAAACTCGTGGGTTGAGATAAGAACAGTTTAATAATTGAAATAAAATAAAGTGAAATAGTAGTAGTAATAATAACAATATAATAATAACAGTAATAATAACACACAAAGCAAGTGATGCACGGTGCAACCGCTCACCACCCGCTGACTGATGCCCAGCCAGTCCCCGAGCAGCGATTGCTGCCCCCTGGCCAGCTCCCCCCAGTTTATATACTGAGCATGATGTCATATGGTATGGAATAGCCCTTTGGCCAGTTTGGGTCAGCTGTCCTGGCTGTGCCCCCTCCCAGCTTCTTGCTGGCAGGGAATGAGAATCTGAAAACTCCTTGACTCATGTAAGCACTACTTAACAACAACCAAAACATCAGTGCCTTATCAACATTCTCATCCTAAATCCAAAACACCGCACTACGCCAGCTACTAGGAAGAAAATTAACTCTCTCCCAGCCGAAACCAGGACCCATGTAAATGAATAATGTAAGTGCTCTCAATATGACACCATTTTCCAAACATGGAAATACAAGTCTGAGGGGGTTTTCCATGCCTGTTCAGGGAAATTACTGGGGCTGAGAAACATTTTGTGGCCCAAGTGTGCAACATTCTGTGTGCACAAGTTCTCGAAGGTGTGAGGTCCCAGGTCTTCTCCTCCCACCCGGCTTTTCTTGTCGTTGGCAGAAGTGGGGGAGAGAGTTACAGATTCACAGGTCCCTTTTGAACAAGGCAGCGGCATTGTGTTGGTCTGTTGTGGGACAACATGCTTTAAAGATCCTCTTTTAAGTAGCAGTCCCTGTAAGAACCTGGTAAGGGTTAAGTTCTTTGACTGGACTAATGGAGTTTCTAGGTGTACCCCAGAGACTCCATTTAACTCCTCTGACAGATCCAGTTATTTAAGGCTGCTTAAAACTTCTAATTGAATTTTCAAAGAAAAAAATGATTTAATTGTATTTTAAAGCCTTCAAAAAAAAAAGGAATACATTAAATTGGTTTTAAAATCGACTCACAACTATGTAACTGCAGTAACATACAGTGTAAGTTCTGTCACTCTATTAAAATATACAGGAAAAAAGAGAGAGGTCATCTTTGCTTACTCAAATGTCCTACTGAATTCAAAACAACAAATTAAAATGTAAATTAAAGTCTTTCTTTTTTAATTTTTGCAGATGCAGAAAGACTGTGAAGATAAACTTCAAAGGTTCTGATGACTGTCTCGTTTGCTCCTAGGGAACTTATGAACACCATTATAATGTGTGAGTGTAAGATAAAAAAAATCTACTGGCTTCACTGGGATATTGTACTTCAATTTTTGCTTAAAATCAAACACCTAAGTTAAGTAAATTTAGAGAACTTGAAAATCTTCCAACTGCTGTAGTGTTCAAAGAGTGGGTTGGGGATGTTTAGTAGATGCAGCCAAATTATTTTTACCAGTAATTTAACTAATTGAAATCTAAGAGTACTCCATTACTTTGTGATTATTTTTTACAAGGAAACAGAAAATGCATTTGTAACTGCCTGTATTTCGAATACAGCAAAAATCCTTTCATTTGAGTCCAGCTGATAGTGGTTATCCATGAATCGGAATTCTCCTATGCAATTGTTAATATCTGTTTTGTAAGCTGTGTTCAGACTTGCTGGAGAAAAACTAAGTAAAAATAAATACATGCCACAGCAGCAATCTCCTTTATTTCTAGCTCTTCATTTAGAGATCGTGTATTTTGATTGATACCTTGTATCTGTGTTTCAGTTTCTACATTAAAGAAGGTTGCGATTTCATTTCTTTGAATAAAGAAAACAAACATATGTGTAATTTCCAGTTTTGCAAAAATTTACACCATGCAAGTCTCTGAATAAATTTTTTAATTGTTTTTTTTTTTTCTAAACCTGCTGAGTGAACTTAAATTAAGGTCATTACAAATAAGTAAACATGCAAAAGAAGGTTCTTCAATTTTTTAAAAGAAACCTATTTGGTGGAAAAAAGGTAATTCTTTAAATTTTCTATAAAAGCAAAGCACATGGTAATTTAATATGTAAGCCAGTTGTGAAAGCAAAGATATTAGGCACAAATATTTAAACCAAAATACTGGCTCATTTCTCTTTTTTCTTAAAACAGTTTGCCCTTATTGAGTATAGTCAGAATGTCCCCTAAGGTGGCATGAGACAGGGAAGGTGGCTTCCATTTGTCCCCTCTGGCATACTGGAATAGATAGGCTGGCTATATGCCAAATCTGGTTGCCTTCTCCTACTATTCCATTAAGGTATCTAATATTAAAAACAATCAGTATCTGCTGGGCTTTTTGTCTAAAAATGTGAATGGAAAGCTTTAGGGTGAGCTATGTATGAGCACTGAATTCAGCAAGGCAGAAGACACCTCGCAGCCCCACGCGATGCAGAGCACCTTGCCAAACAGCTTTACCAGCCATCCTGCTGGTAAAATCATCCTGAAAAGGTGAGCCACTGTTAGGCTGAGTAATATACTTGGGTTATTTATGAGGTGTGGGAAAGAAATGGCATCTCTGAGGCATTGCTGAAGTTTTACATGCCTTCCACTTTTGAAGTGATCAGACCTGCCAAAAGACATAAACCTTCATTTGTCTCAGGCCTTTCTTTGTCTTCAGATGTGAATTTTCTTTCTCTCGTGGTGCTGTGGCACAAACCTGCTGTATTTTCCTCAGTCCCTTTCAGGGAAATTGACTTTTTCCACATCACTATCTTGATAGGAAGTCATCTCCTCCTGTGATTCCCTACTTTGTTTGCTGGTTTGTCTAGAGACCGCGGCAGAGCCCAGAATTTCAGCCTGCCCCTTAGACAGTTGGGCTAATTCAAGGGTTGACAGACCCATCTGAAATACAAAAATTAGATAGCATGTCAATAAACAATAGTTTGATTTTTTTTTTCTGTCCTGCTGTCCCTTACAATATATTCTGGATGGTGCGCTCTGCCTGTAACATTAGCAACCGCTAATAAATTCTGGGAAGAACCTGTCATTCAATGTGCAAAAACTCATTCTTGACCACAAAACAGTGGGCAGGTTCAAGCTGTTAATACGTCTGCAGTTATTGGTAGCAGGCTGTGATTTCCTTTTGTTCTCAGTAGTCTTGGGTTTGCATACATCCCTGTAATGTTAGAAGATTTTTATTTAATCAGTCTGCCTATCTATTTTAAATGGAGTAAATAGTATGGAGCTCTCACTGCTTTGTAGGTTTGCTGGTTTTCCCTCTGGTAAGTCTAGCAGAAGTCATGAAACTCTGCATTTTAATAGTTCCATGGCGCATACGTGTAGATCTCTATACATTTAAAGTTGCCTTTGAAGTCAATGAGAACACTAGACAAAGCTAATGGTGTCTGTGTTCACCCTTTTGCCACATCAAAACTAAGCTGATGTGTGACACTCAATTTCTAGGTTGTATTTTCCAGTGGCATAACAATATATGACATTACAGTATGCCATAGTAAACAACAAGCATTGACGTCTCTTGGGTTTTTTTAGAATATATTTGCATTAAGAATGTGGGTTTTTTACCATCTTCCAACTGATTTTGCTGGAGATAATGAGGACTTGTCATAGTACCTGTCTTCTGTGGCACTTTATCTGTGCTGCTGGAATCCAGCTGGAAGGAATTTCGTTGTTCCCCTCACAACCTAGTAAGGGGAGGGGTGGCTTTTTCCTGAAGTTCATGTACTTTGACTCATTAGATTTACTTGGGTCATACCATAAGTGTTTTTCTCTTGATTAGATGCCTCTGTCATCTAAATAATGTGTGTTGCTACATTTTCTTCCTCAGGCGGTTGCAGCATTGGGACATAAGGTTTGTCCCCTGCTCAAATCCTGTCCGTCATTGTACTTTCCTTCCGTCTTGCTTGTGTTCTTTGCATCATTGGCACCAGAATGCCTATATTTTGTTTCATCTCTCAATGTCTGGCTTACCGGCTTTTTTTTTTTTTTTTTGCCAAGCCTGTCAGTGTTTAAGAGGCATTTGGATAATGCTCTTAATAACACGCTTTAACTTGGTGAGCCCTGAATTGGTTGGACAGTTGGACTAGATGATTGTTGTAGGTCCCTTCCAACACAAATAGTCTAGCCTAGCCTAGCCTAGCCTAGCCTAGCCTAGCCTAGCCTAGCCTAGCCTAGCCTATTCTATTCTATTCTATTCTATTCTATTCTATTCTATTCTATTCTATTCTATTCTATTTTCTGCTCGTGCCAATGAGAGGTCTTTTTCTCGTCAGCTCCACTTGTAAGGTGGGATCCTACGTTTTATGGCCGGTCCCTCCTCTGCTTGGAGCACCCCTAGCCCTGCACACCGCGCTCAGGTGTCAGATGCCTCATACCTGCGACTCCGCAGTAACAGCGTTTGTTTTATTTTCAGTTCCTTTGTTTCAAGTAACATCCCCCACCCTATACCATGCATGTTTAAAATTATGTCTGCAGACATATCCTGTCACAATTTTCATCAGATTTCTTTCTTTTCTCTCTCAGCGTTTGGGGTGGGGGTTTTTTGGTATTACTTTGGCAGCAGAGGGAATGTCCATACTCTACAGCGCAACGTGTCACAGATTATGACGTGATTCTGTTAGTAGCACTCATTAAATCACCCTGGACCTGGAATTAGTTTAGTGCTGCATTCCAACTAACTAGTTGTGCTGAGAATTGAGAGTTGTTATTTTTAGGACAGAAATGACAGTACCCTACCTATACTTTCTTTCCCCTGCATAGAATATGGGTTATGTTCTCCCTGCTGCCAAAAGCCAGCACAAAATTTATGTAGATCCATGCTCGCAGGCTTGAGACTTAGCTGACACGTGGAGCTTACGTTCACTTTCTGAAAAGGGATTAAATTCCTCTCATGGACTAATGTTTCAGGATAAATAAGCAGATTGCATAAAGATTGTCACTTAACATGAAAAGTTATTACAGTGTCTGAACTAAATAACACTGCTGAGGATGTGCTGAGCATCACATTTTCTCTTATTAAAACTAAATCACAACTTTCATATTTTAGAAAGAGTTCATTAAAACATGTCTTATCTACTTAATTAAAGGCAAGTGTCCCTACATAGAGACAGACAAACAAATTAACATAATATGCCTCAGCTTCTCCTGAGGAATGCAATATTCTTATCTTTAGAACACTAATTGATGCAGTTAGGCTTTTGTTAAATGTGAATTGATATTTGCTAAGAGTACAGATTTGACAGATGCAGGAACCAGGAGTGACTACAACAGCATCCTGATACTCAGATGAAACAAGGTATTTAAATGTTAATATAGTGTTTTTCTAATAAGAGGAAAAATATTAGTTTAGCAAATTAATCCCAGTGCATTGATGTCTTTCAGGGGATTGTAGTGCTTTGTTAATCTATCATATTACAGAAAGATTCAAAGTAAAAGCTGTTTCTATCATAGCAAACTGTAGCAACACGTGTAATAACAGGGAAGATTAGTTCCTGCCTACACAATTAGGCAATGTATTGACTTAATACAGTTCATGCACACACATAATAAATGGGAGTTTATTACAATATGCATGCAGCCATCTTGAATACACTGATTAGCAACATAATGCAGTCAAACATAATCATATATATTTGTATTTTGTCGAGTGCAAATTAAGCCAATGTATTCCAATGTTCTGTATTAGCTGCGTTAAGCAGACCAGCCGTATGGAGACGAAAGAACTAACTGATATTTGTTTCAGTAAATCCTTCCTCACGTTGACAAGTAAATATTCCATGGACTACAGATCTCCTTGAGAAGAAGCAGGGCAAGTACCGGCACAGAAAGCAGTGTATTAATGGGATATATTAGCAGTTTAGAAAACAATGTGTAGCAATCAGCAAGGCGTAACTGCTGAAACATTTTTTCCTGGGTCTCCGGTGGGAAGCCGTGTCTGTTGGGACACGGAGCAAGAGCAGCCTTGCAAACAACTGGGAGACACTGTGTACCTAGACCTTCTCAGAGTATTTAGCCTTGGTTTGTGCAGGCTTCCAGGAGTTCTCACCTCCACTTTACTGGGCAGTGAAGGACTGGCCTGAGTCTTTCAGCCAGAGAAGTGCTAGAGAGATGAGATCCCTTGCTCCTGGGAGACATAAGTTCCCATGGATGACTTGCTTTATTCTGATTCCAGGAGTCTATAACCTTACCTTACTGGTCATTTACTTGTCCCATGTACTTGACAAAGATGGCAGTATAATTGAGAAATCTATTTAACATGCCTCACCAGCCAGGTTCCTTGCTAGTGGTATCAATGTCCCTCATCTAGACCTCTTTCACATGCCATAGATGTGAGAAGAGCTGATCCAGGATTTCCCATCCTTGCTGGGTGTCCCAACAGGCTGTGAATAGGCTCTCTAGGTCACGACACCAGTGTGGCTGAGGGCTCTTCTTGATCTTGTTAAAGGTGTTATGCTCTCTTTATTTCTTGAAATTAAAAAAACAAAACAAAATAAACCCACAAACCCCCAAACCCCTAAACTGCAAATACAAGTAATGGGTCTGTAGGAAGAGGCATCTCTGTTACTTGGAAGATGTTTCCAGGTAATTTGGAATTTACCTCTAATTAGCTTGGAGCAATTGAACTGTCAGTGTAATTCCCTTCATCATGGCTTGACTATTAAATTCAGTTTACTAGGACCATCTTCTGTGTAATAGTGTCTAATACAGCACTATCGATCATATTATAAAATCTGGTAATACATAGGTTTTTGTTAAGCAGCAAATAGATTTTTGTTTGGTATCTCAAACACGTTGTTAAGACATTAACACAGATAACTGTTCAGTTTTAACGACCGTTGTTGTACGGGGCTATGTTTTGGATTTGTGACCAGAACAGTGTTGATAACGCAACATGGTTTAGTTATTGCTGGGCAGTGCTTACACATCATCAAGGGCTTTTCCGTTTCTCACGCTGCTCCACCAGCGCGTAGGCTGGGGGTGCACAAAAAGCTGGGAGGGGACACAGCCAGGACCGCTGGCCCCAACTGACCAAAGGGATATCCTGTACCATATGACATTGTGCTCAGCAATAAAAGCTGGGGGAAGGAGACGGAAGGAGGGATGTTCGGGGTTATGGAGTTTGTCTTCCCAATTAACCGTTATNAAACAAGGTATTTAAATGTTAATATAGTGTTTTTCTAATAAGAGGAAAAATATTAGTTTAGCAAATTAATCCCAGTGCATTGATGTCTTTCAGGGGATTGTAGTGCTTTGTTAATCTATCATATTACAGAAAGATTCAAAGTAAAAGCTGTTTCTATCATAGCAAACTGTAGCAACACGTGTAATAACAGGGAAGATTAGTTCCTGCCTACACAATTAGGCAATGTATTGACTTAATACAGTTCATGCACACACATAATAAATGGGAGTTTATTACAATATGCATGCAGCCATCTTGAATACACTGATTAGCAACATAATGCAGTCAAACATAATCATATATATTTGTATTTTGTCGAGTGCAAATTAAGCCAATGTATTCCAATGTTCTGTATTAGCTGCGTTAAGCAGACCAGCCGTATGGAGACGAAAGAACTAACTGATATTTGTTTCAGTAAATCCTTCCTCACGTTGACAAGTAAATATTCCATGGACTACAGATCTCCTTGAGAAGAAGCAGGGCAAGTACCGGCACAGAAAGCAGTGTATTAATGGGATATATTAGCAGTTTAGAAAACAATGTGTAGCAATCAGCAAGGCGTAACTGCTGAAACATTTTTTCCTGGGTCTCCGGTGGGAAGCCGTGTCTGTTGGGACACGGAGCAAGAGCAGCCTTGCAAACAACTGGGAGACACTGTGTACCTAGACCTTCTCAGAGTATTTAGCCTTGGTTTGTGCAGGCTTCCAGGAGTTCTCACCTCCACTTTACTGGGCAGTGAAGGACTGGCCTGAGTCTTTCAGCCAGAGAAGTGCTAGAGAGATGAGATCCCTTGCTCCTGGGAGACATAAGTTCCCATGGATGACTTGCTTTATTCTGATTCCAGGAGTCTATAACCTTACCTTACTGGTCATTTACTTGTCCCATGTACTTGACAAAGATGGCAGTATAATTGAGAAATCTATTTAACATGCCTCACCAGCCAGGTTCCTTGCTAGTGGTATCAATGTCCCTCATCTAGACCTCTTTCACATGCCATAGATGTGAGAAGAGCTGATCCAGGATTTCCCATCCTTGCTGGGTGTCCCAACAGGCTGTGAATAGGCTCTCTAGGTCACGACACCAGTGTGGCTGAGGGCTCTTCTTGATCTTGTTAAAGGTGTTATGCTCTCTTTATTTCTTGAAATTAAAAAAACAAAACAAAATAAACCCACAAACCCCCAAACCCCTAAACTGCAAATACAAGTAATGGGTCTGTAGGAAGAGGCATCTCTGTTACTTGGAAGATGTTTCCAGGTAATTTGGAATTTACCTCTAATTAGCTTGGAGCAATTGAACTGTCAGTGTAATTCCCTTCATCATGGCTTGACTATTAAATTCAGTTTACTAGGACCATCTTCTGTGTAATAGTGTCTAATACAGCACTATCGATCATATTATAAAATCTGGTAATACATAGGTTTTTGTTAAGCAGCAAATAGATTTTTGTTTGGTATCTCAAACACGTTGTTAAGACATTAACACAGATAACTGTTCAGTTTTAACGACCGTTGTTGTACGGGGCTATGTTTTGGATTTGTGACCAGAACAGTGTTGATAACGCAACATGGTTTAGTTATTGCTGGGCAGTGCTTACACATCATCAAGGGCTTTTCCGTTTCTCACGCTGCTCCACCAGCGCGTAGGCTGGGGGTGCACAAAAAGCTGGGAGGGGACACAGCCAGGACCGCTGGCCCCAACTGACCAAAGGGATATCCTGTACCATATGACATTGTGCTCAGCAATAAAAGCTGGGGGAAGGAGGAGGAAGGAGGGATGTTCGGGGTTATGGAGTTTGTCTTCCCAATTAACCGTTATGGGAGATGAAGGCCTGCTTTCCTGGAAAGGACTAAGCATGTGTATATATATATATATACACACACATATATCTCTCTCTAAATAATCATAGAATCATTTGGTTGGCAAAGACCTTTAAGATCATCGAGTCCAACTGTACCTGTCCACTACTAAACCATGTCCCTAAGCACCTCGTCTACCCATCTTTTAAATACCTCCAGGCATGGGGTCTTGACCACTTCCCTGCGCAGCCTGTTCCAATACTTGACAACCCTCTCCGTGAAGAAGTTTTTCCTAATATCCAATCTAAACCTCCCCAGGCACAACTTGAGGCCATTGCCTCTTGTCCTATCACTTGCTACTTGGGAGAAGAGACCGACACCCACCTCATTACAACCTCCTTTCAGGCAGTTGTAGAGAGCGAGAAGGTGTGTATATATATATATATGTATATATATATAAAAATAAAAAATATATTATATATTATATATATATAAAATGAGTTTAAAAAGAAGGATAGACATATTATGGAGCCCTTAATGAAAACTTTCAGTGGTAGCAAATACATGACTATGCTTTCTTTTGCACTGAAATTCAAGCATTATGCATACTCGAACATTACCCACCAATTAAAAGGCAATTTGAGAGAAGTAACAGCACCCTTGGTGTCAAGGGAGCCAAGGTTCACAGTCGTAACTGACGGGCTTCCCTGACTGCAGCTTTGGAGCTAGACATTTCGGTGACACATAATTTACAAGACAGAACCGTGTTATATGAGTTATGTAAATGACTCTAAATTATTATTCTGCCATCAATAATACAGCAATTTTAGGAACTCTTAATTTACCCAGTAGGAGAGGGGTTTATGTGGCATTTGGAAATGAATGAGCCGCACGTGCTTCTCTTGCTTAAAACAGAGTGCTTTGGACTGTGTGATAAACCCATAATATTCACATGTCACAAAGGATTTTTCTAAACAGTAAAGTATCTGCCCTTGGTATTAAAGATACGGGGAGTCCCACCTGAGAAAAAGAGGGACAACCGTTCTGGTTTTCTGCTGATTTTACATTGTGCAGTCATCTTGTTTTGAATCTTCCCTAAAAATAACCCCATTCTGTCAATGTAGGCAGTATGTTCATTTTGTGTGTAGAAGCTACATTCATATAATATAAATGCTATAAAAATAAGTTTTTCTTTCTTTTTCTGTTAAAAAGAAATGGTAAAATATGAGGGCTAGTTCTTTCAACTTGGTATAAATCAACAAAATCTGTTCACTCCAGGTATAAACAATCTGATCTACAACAACTGAGGATCTGGTTTTTGACATAAATGCAAAATAAAGGTTCGTGAACTACTTTAGACTTCTGATGAGAAACTGAAATTAATTAGAATGGTATTGAGTGACATTCCTTATAAATATTTTAAATTGAAAGTTCTTAAAAATCGTTGACTATCCTTGAATGCAGCCACGGATCCTGAAAAATGCCAAGAGTCAGGAAAAAATATTTTAAAACTGTGATATATGTCACGTGTGCTTTTTTGTTCGTAGAAAATGGGTAAATAAATAAAAAAGGAATAAAGTTAAGAATGTAAGAAAAAAAATCAATGTTTAATTTAGTAAGGGGCAACTCAAAGTATACTTGAAGTGCTTATGGAAATTATCTGCAGTTTGGACTCAAGGAAATAAGGTCACAAATCTCTTTATTATAGGCAAGCTATAAGGTAGCTTATAATATATTGCTTAAAGAAAAACCACAAAACTAGTCTTTGATACATTTGTAGTGTTGCTAGTTCCTTATGGTAGAAGCTGGGAAAACTATAAAAGAGAAAAATAGTGAAGGGAAATAAGGTGATTAAAATATTTTAAAAAATATTACTGGATAGTGATAGTTAAGCACTTAAAATGGGAGAAAGTGAAACAATGTTTGTGTGGGTGTCATTATTAAAGTTTTTGATTAAATGCTGTTCAGAAATGATCTCTGAAAAAAGGAATGAACACATTTAACAGATATTTTTCATTTAAAAAATATACAAAAACCAGCCTCTTATTTTTCCACAATATGCCTGAAATATTTTTTCTCTTATATGTAAAGATGTTTCCAAGGTGTGGATGTTCCTCCCTACACATGTTCTTTTCCCATTTTTCTAATATTCCCAAAGAAAAATGGGAATGAGGCAAAGCAGGAATAAAAAGGAAGCAAATTATAGAAAGACAGGTAGTTTCAGTTTGGGGGTCTTTTATAAAATTAAAAAAGTGAGAATTTTCTGTTAATGTAATTTCCAAAACACATAGTATTCGTCATCATTAAATGCAAAGAGACAATTTTGCCAAGGATGCAATGCTTTATCAATTAAACACTTCACCTTTATTTTCTCATGGTAGTGTCAGGTTATTTAGGACAGGGTATGTCCTTTATCCCCAAATTTAAAGAGGAAAAAACCCAAGCAAATATTGACCACAGCTGACCTTGTCTATTGTGTATCATTAATCTAACAGTGACATCAAGCAGCGTAAAATTAGGAACTGCATATTGATCTCAGTGGTGACCTAAAAGTGATGTATGCAATGGTATGTCAATGTACCTCAGTGAGAAGGACGACAATTTCACTGTGGCACTGTTACTTTTTGTTTGACTTTTCTGTCCAGAAAGAACTCCAAAACCTGAACAATTTCCATAGGAGAAGGTAAGGTTTGTGCAATGTGCCACGCTAGCATAACAAGAAAGTGAAGTTCTGAATTTACCTGCTCTCCCTTCTCCTACCAAGGAGACTCAACTTCGATTTTTAGGAAGGGAAAAGTACGGATGGCTACAGAGAAGAGTTACAGGATTTCGTTTTTGCAGTGTGTTTGCATTACTGGACTACTTTATTTGAGTCCAGCATAGCATATATGATTGTAAATCATATAGCAAAGTATTGCCTACCAAAGTTGCAAATAGCTGATGGAAAATAAACACGTACAAAATGGCATAACAAAACAATGAGGAGGAATTAGTGGATAATTAATGAATTGGTATTCAGCCAGAACAGTCCATAAAAGCACGAACCGGTTAATAAAAGCTGTCTTCTTACTTTCATGTAGTTAACATAATTCTACTTAGTAGCATACTCAAGTGGACAACTGGAAGTACTAAAATAATGAATAGAGTCAACATTTAAAGTTTCTGGGGTGAACAATGAGGAAAATAAAGATTGAGAAGCTCACAGGGTCATGCATTATTTCTCTCTACCGGGACACGATTAATTCCTTCTCTGTTTCAGAGATTTCTTTGATCTAGTTTCAAATGCAGCGTTGCTTTATCACAGTTGTTCTTAAATTTGGATCAAAGTTATGATAGTGCTCATGCTGTAATCTGTATATTTAAGGGACTGAGGTCAGTATTTGATGGCGCCTCAGTTTATTGCTCGTTGCTGTTCTACTACAGCTCCAGGGCAGAGTGCTTGGCAGCGCTTTTCCAACTGTCTGGTGACGGATGCTATTAGAGCTCCTACCCATAGATAATGTCATAAAGATACAGACACATTAGCATCTCTGTCTCCTGCAAATTCTGTTCAGTAAATGGTAGCTAGTTGTGTGTGCAATACACAAATGGCAAATGCAGCTGGTGCAAGGAGACACGAACAATAACCACGTTTCAACTGGAATGGCAATACGAAAGAACATTTTTTGATAATTTTTTTTTGCAGACCATATTATCCATTTTGTGTTCCTTTGAGGAACACAACCACATTGCTATAAAAATATTAATATATCAGATATTAAAACTGTTATTTATCCCTAAGTTCTAGTGAGCTGTAATACAGCCTTGAAGTAATAATAATAAAAATTTCCTCTATAAAGTTATATAGCAGTATGAGTCCATGCAAAACACCTTCAGCAAAATATACAGCTTAAAAGTTCAAATCCTCTTTCCCTCCAACAATCTTCCAGGTGGTGTCTAGGCAATAAGAGGACTTCAGCATCTGAATTTGATCTGAGTCTGATCTGAGTCTCCAGCAGCCCTGGAAGCAGGCTTTGCTAAAGTAGATTAATGCAATGAGCTAAATAGCAGCACGATCACCGCATCCTGTCAGCGTGACACCTGCGGTAAAACCACTTTAAAACAGGCTGTTTTGTACAGCCTCAGTATTGTCTTGAGTTTTGATTTTGTGGGAGAAGTAGAAGTCAGTTCTGGAGCGCTCATTTTACTGTCATGCTGATAAGTGCCTGATTTACCGCTGATAATCACTTTCCTCTTCATTAATTACAGCTCTGTTTTTCTATTGACATTTCATGTAGCCAGTGCTAGATATTCCAGTACTAATGAATTGGATTACACTATACAAGGTAATGGATCAAAATAACACAACATCAACTCTTCTATGAAAGAACGTGAACACCTGTATTAGTATTTTATGTTCTAGCAGCTTGCTGCTTTCTTCATGACATTGTATTTATTCTGTCTTGATTTCTAGCTCCAAGCATGATGAATGCATCTAGTCTTAATTTCTCATAGGGAGGGTGGCAAGCACTGTAATAGATAACTTTAAAGCATAATGAAAAGAAAAATGCAATGAGCCATATTTAGGTCTCTAACCATTTTTTTTTCCTCATCATTTTGATGAAAATGGAGCAGTATGATCTATGCAAATGTGTAATCCTTTTCTTACTTGGGAGGCTTCAAATACTGCCTTGCTGGGCTTTTGAAATGGCATGATTATGACTGAATTGCACATTGCCAAGAAGAATTCCATTTTTCTAAGAACATAGTAAAGTAACATTATCAAGATTATAAAGAAGTTATGGTTTATTCAAGCCAGCAAAAAGACAGCTATAAGTTGACCATTTTACCAGCTTTTCTTCTCATTGCTACATGCAGTTTAACATTTGCACATTCCTATTAACTTTCCAATTTGTTTCTGAAGATGGTATTATGCATGGTCTAGTAGAAATAAGCTTGATTTTTCCAGGAAGACTGGTAGAGAAAAATTGATGGGCAGACATCAGCTAGCGTTTTGAATGTTTAGATCAGTATTTTCATTTAGGGAGTAGGGAAAATTTAATTCAAAAACATTACAGCTCTAGACCCTTAAAACTTAACTTGTCTTGAAGAGGCTTCCAGTCTTTCAGGTAAACTGTGCTAACCCCACTAAAATCAGAAATAAAATGCTTTTCTAAAGAAGAGAAGAGTGTTAAGCTGACATTACTTTGCAAGCTGTATTATTTAAAAACCATCAAAAGTAATCTTTTCAACAACCAGCTTTAAAATAAACTAATACAATTTTCCCTTTTTTAAAGGGTCTTGGTGCAATTTTAGACATATCCAATAGCAACAAAATGGACATGGGCAGTATGGAAATACAGGCAATTAAAAAAATAGTTGTATCAGATCTATTTATTCATGCGGCACGATTCCTCACTGCACAAGGAGCCCAGCTGACTTCTACAGCAAGCTGCTATTTAATGCAGATGGAGACGGTGGTCTCAGGCACTGGTCCCAATAACGAAGGTACTGCTGAAGGTGCAATGACAAGGTTGGTTTCTAAAGCCATTTTTGGAAAAAGGTACACTTAAGTTTTCAGAGTCATTAACTATTCTAGCTGTGTAGTGCTTTCTGAAATTAAAATCCTCTTGAGGAGAAGAATCACTTCGAAAAACTGAGGCTTAGCACTTATCAGAAAAAAACTTTCAGTGCCTAAAAATACTCCAGATATGGGAAGATGTAGGTTGGCTGACTGGTTTTGTGGCCTCTCATGGAGGAAAACCTAACTCTAATAGTATATAGACAGAGCGTTCTGAAATGTATGCATGTAAACAGATTACAAATTGCATATTTNGCCTAAAAATACTCCAGATATGGGAAGATGTAGGTTGGCTGACTGGTTTTGTGGCCTCTCATGGAGAAAAACCTAACAGCTTCCAACAGCTCAGGAGTACAGACGAGCAAATGAAGGTACGGTGGAGTCAGAAGATGACAGCGCTGCCTCTGGCAGTAACGACACCGGGTAACTGGGCACCTTTAGGCCAAAGCTTGAAAACGTGGGAGTGACAATATAGTGAACTGCACCCGCTGCTGTTCAGTCAGGAGTCAGCTTGTCCAAGTACGTTTTCTTCATTACGTGGAAGAGATGAGCGGTGGCTTAGTGGAAAGGCAGCCAACACGAAAACTGTGCCTCCTATAGTGGTGGAACCACTGGAGCAAAATGCAGAGTGCAGTCCTCAAAGCTGGAGCCAACATATTTTTGAACAGTTTTAAGAAGCCCGTATATTTTTGATCAATATTAACTGTTTTCACATGAGGCTAATAAGAGCTGTAACTTTAACTGGCTTTCATGTGACAGATGCTTTTGTCCTTTTTAAAGCCCTAACCATATTGTTTACACTTCCACTAAGGATTTTTTCAAGCCAATGCTACATTTTCTGTGTCTCTTTTTTCATCCTTTCATTTCCTTTCCTTTGCCCATTCCTACTCCTTTCAGCTCTCATGATCATGCTTCCCTGCCACCCTCTACCCATCCTCTGCTCCTTCTACACGTGGTACCCAGCTCTGGTACTTTCTCATAGCTGTATACTCTGTATACGTCCTCGAATCACTAGTCTCACTGGCAGCACCTGGAAATAGGTATATCCAATAGTAATTATGACTGTCATCGCTCACGGGATGAGGGAAGAGGGAAAACAGAAGCAGCGAGATTTTTTTAAGAATGTCACTTCATGATTTAGCAAATTGAACCTGTATTTTCAATGCTTTCTATATGTATTGAAAATCTTCTCTACCTTATCACACAGACAAATTAATAGATTAGGTTGAAGCATGCCAAGTTCTATCAAAATGGAAACTCACTAATGCTATTTTGCTTCGGTTTCAGAAAACAGGTACCAGTTCTAACAAAACTAACTACTTCAATCTATAGTTTAAAAAATTATGACCAGTTATTTCCCTTTCTGCTATTCTAGCAGTTTTGTACAGATTCTTGTGATATTAAGGGAAAAGCATCAACTGTAATTGGATCCTGGTCCCCGAGGTTGTTTGAAGATTATATCGTCCGTAACTCTTCCATTGACTACAATGGGCCCAGGACATTACAGAATACGTAGTCTGGGCGCAGCCATGCAGAATGCCTATCTCGTATATTTAATGAAGTGAAAAAAAATCACCAACTGCTGCTCTAGCTTATTATATAACTTGAAATAAAATAGTATATATTTGTAGCTAACTTTACATAAGTAATAACTGTATATAACACATTTTCACACACATCTAAACATATGCTTGTCTGATTCAGCAGAATTTGCAGGAAACTTATAATGTATAATTGCTCAGACTTGCACTTGCTTTTTGTTTGTGCTAATTAATGAAAAATCCGCATGTGGTTGAGAGGGGTAAAAAGGAAGGTAATTAGAAAAACAAGACTCTATCTCCGTACAGCACATGCAGAAGCCAAGGTGATAGAGTTCTCTATATTTTCAGTTTATTTTTTATTGAGATCAAACTAGTAAGTTGCTATTTATACTCCCTGCATACTGTGGCATTTTGCATTATCGTCAATATACTGTTGCATAACTAACATGGTAGCCTGCTGAAGCATTAAGATAGTATTATATATATATATGGGTCCTAAAATATATGTTAGATATCCATTTTATTTTGAAAATCTTCATTCCAGCTATTTCTGTAAAAGGATTTTGCATTATTGAAATAATTTTGCTCACAGTATTGATAGTAAGGCCTAAGAAGGAAATATTTTATTTAATAAGAGTAGGGGGTATGTTGTTTTCAAAGATGTTGCTCTTAAAAATACAAAAATGTCCTGAGAACTTCCCTTAGTCATGAAAATATTGTAGCTGTGATGAGCACTGTAACTTGCAGACCCCTGTAAGTAAAGATGATAGAAGCAATATCAGCTGGGCCGAGGTAGTCTACGATAGTTAATCTAGGATTCCTCTACAGCCAGCTGAGAGATACAGGATGCTCCAGAGGGAAATGCATATCATCCATCTCAAGTATTTAAGGACTGGATGGGATTGCTCACCTTCTGGAGATGTCTGCCTCCCCTCATTATAGAAGGAACATAGACAAATAGTATAGCTGAGGTGGCTACTCCTTACTTAATTAAGGCTTCGTGATATATGGAGCTCAGATTTTTTTTTTTCCAGACATAGATAAACTTAGTGAGTAATGAGCTAAACAAGAACTTTTGTTTACTGTAGCAATAATATTACGTTTTGAACCCAATCATTTAAATATAGTGGTAATGTGCATACATGTCCATGACAATTATATTATGGCAAAAATATGTGTGTTTACCAGAAAAAGAACATACTTACAGGACCAATAACTTGCCTATTCATTTCCTAATATTCTTAGATATATTACATCAATGGCGTTTGGGAAATGAATTGACACATCAGTAATAAAGAATATAGGATATAGCTCCACTCGGCGCTTGTCAGGCTGCACCTGGAACACTGTATACAGTTCTGGTCCCTGCTATACAGAAAAGATGTGGACAGGCTGGAGGGGGTCCAGAGAAGGGCCACCAAGATGATCAAAGGCCTGGGAAGCCTGCCATATGAGGATAGGCTGAGAGAACAGGGTTTGTTCAGCCTTGAGAAAAGGAGGCTTAGAGGTGATCTCATCACCACGTACCAGTACTTACAGGGCAGTTACAAAGAAGATGGAGACTCCCTTTTTACAAGGAATCACGTGGAGAGGACAGGGGGCGATGGATACAAGTTACTCTTGGGGAGATTCTGATTGGACATGAGAAGAAAATTTTTCACAATGAGAAGAGTCAACCATTGGAATAATCTCCCAGGGAAGTGGTTGACTCCACTACACTGGACACTTTTAAGACTCAGCTGGGCAGGGTGCTGGGCCATCTTGTCTAGACTGTG
>VYZW01010812.1:36102-63820 GCA_013401315.1 Balaeniceps rex | reverse complement strand
GGCTATCGATTTCACACCCAACATTGGCATGCCACCCTTAGACTTCTCTCTAGTGAGCCTGGTTAAATTTGTCTAAATTTCAGCTGCCATGAGTGCCTAGAACTGCCTCTGGCTTGACAGGTTTGAGCAACATAAGGCGTAGCAGAATCTATGATCTGGGCATCCTAGTGAGAGGCCAGCTTGTGGTGAGCCTGCTGGATATCTTCAGAATAGAGCTGTGACTTCTTCATCCACTAACATAGACAGAGGTGCAGGAGGTGGTGGAGAAAGTCCTTTATGTAATGGCTCCTTGTTACAGCATTTTTTCAGATGAGGAACTCTAGAGGAGCATCCTGACATAGATCCCAAGACCTTCTTGTTGTTTTTCATCATGGCAGTTGAGTAGTACTGGGAGAGATTTCCAATGTGAATCTACACATCCTGGGCTCCCTGGAACTCATAATTTGGTTCCTAACCATTGCTTTGTTTCTGCATGTTGTGAATCCTGTTCTGAGGCCAGGTTTCCCAGTGCATTGTCTAAATAGCTGATGGACCTAAGTAAGGGTTTCCATTTGGGTTGTCAGGTCCCCCGACAGATCAGATTTAGGTTGTGTGATACTGGGCATTGCAGCATCTGTGTTGATCTAGTGAGATCTATGATGACAAAACCAGAAGACTATAAGAAATGAAGCTGTTTGTGATCTGTTTTGTAGTAACATGCTATAAACAAGAACAATTCTGTGTTGGACGATACGGGGCGCTCCTGAATGAGAGAGATTTTTCATTTGGTTAAGTTGCTATTTTAACTTGATCTGGTGTACGCCTTTTCCTTTGCCATAAAAAGCAGAAGAAAATCATACTATGGTGAAACAGCACTCAGTCTGTATTACCACTACAAAAGAAACCAGTAAGACTCAGAGCTTGACGTTGCCACCAAGAAGTGAATATGCCTCCTGTGTTAATCTTGTGTTTAAAATCGCCATTGAGGCCAGGCTTACCCAGAGCATACCAGTATACTGTATTGTCAAAGCACTCTGTGTGCGGATGAGGCTTGTGCTGCTGAAAATTGTACTTTTGACAGTATAACATATGCCAGACCTCCCTGGAGCTAAAGAAGCTGTGCCAGCTAAAATTCAGTTTTAGTGGTATAAAACTGTGTCCACACCTACCAGCTTTTGCCAGGACAATTATATCAAGTGGAGATTGTACCTCTTAACACCTTTGACATAGCTATGCCAGCAAAAGTATAAAGACCTGCATCAAGCATTTTCATTGTAGTCCTGGACTTCTTTGAAAACTGTTAGCCACCCTGTAGAATGTAAAGACTCTCTGAAGAATAAATTATTATTTAAAGTAGGTTTGATTATATTATAACCTTGATCCATACATTTATCTGTTGTCTCTCATGCCACAGATTTCTTAACGTTTATGTTATGGGCATAGCTTTTTCTTTCCTGCACTAGCTAAAGCTGGCTTTACCAGTGGGCAAATAGCATATATTTGGATTAATGCCACACTAAATACTGTTTACTTTGGAGATCACTTAGAGAAAAGCTAGCTGAAGATGTGGGAATTCTGCTTTTGAAAAGGCAGTTCTCACAGAAACAGATATTACTTTGGAAATGAGCAAGATGAATTCAAACAAGCTAATGATGTAACACTGTTAACACAGCGTTTGAGGGGATTGTTTGTTTATGCTGTTACTTTATGATTATTTTGTGTTTAATTAAGCGCTGCTAGAAACCATGGGGATCACAGTATTGAAATTAATCTGACAGCCATAAAGGGTAGAGAAGGCACATCAATGTTGTAGTTTGTAGCTGAAGTGGAGGCATAGCTATTAAAAAATGATTGGCAAATAATTATTTCCAGCAGTAGTGAAAAAAAACCACTGTGTTTTTTCTTGTATTAGGAGACTGCTGGCAGCAATAATAGAATTTTTAAAAATACGTGATTCTAGGTCTTGTCTATGCTGAAGATTTAAGCTAGTGAATTAGCTGAACTAGTACTAGCCTCAGTGCAGTCAGATAGCACTCATTTAAGCCATGGATGGCAACGACATAGACACCTGAACACCTTTGGAATGGATAAGACCTAAGATTCACTGGCAAAATGCCAATAATCAAGTGGTTAAAGAGGATTAATGCTCTGTGTTGCATTCCAGTCTCACATAATCTAAATCAGTGTAAATTGATTGAGTTCAGTTGAAATACAGAAGTCATATCTCCAAAGCCCACAGGAGTTGATAGCAAAGACATGAGTAAGGTTGATGGAACTGCTTGAAGCATGTAGTAATGCCAAAGGGTACCCCAAGAGAAGAACATGGTTAAAGGTAAGTATCTATAAAAAAACCTGAGAGATCGAGTGTAAATTATTGCTGTGTTTGGATTCCATACTAGAAGCAGACAAATACTTTGAAGTTTTCTTTATTTTATTCAAATATAATTTAGCTCATGTTGCAATGGTACTTTAGCAATCCATTTATATTCCAGCATTAGATAACCCATTTCCATTTTGGATGAGCTGGAAGACACAGCCTCTAATGGATGTTCTGTGTATAGCAACTGCTTGCCAAGTCTGGATGCTCTAGACGCAGGAGGACCAAGGTCAGGTTTTTTCAGGGAAGAGGTGAGAGCATAAATTAGCTTCTAACATTAGATTCAGTGATTCTTTTTAAATGGTGAAGTTCATGACTTTGCTTGCATTTACTTTTCATCAGCCATGAAAGAATTAAGGTAAAATAGTTCACTTGCACGTGTGCGTCAGGCTAAATGGATTACAGAAGATACAGATCTGTTTGCCTGTCTGCACTTGCCTTTAGACAACATTCATCAATTTTACAAAAGCTACTGACTAAACATGGAACCAATACAAATAAAATGCTCGAGGCAAGGGCTTTCTTTAAAAAATCTGATACAGAGTTGGTTTTACACTGATAGAAAGAAAATGTTGGCAGAAAATGAAAAACTTTTATTGTTTCTGTAGTTTGAGGGATGAAAGGTAAAGGCCGTTTTTAAGTATTTGATAGAAAACTGCTGTGTTATGCAATGTAATTAGAAATGGTTTTATAATGCTTTATTCATATCTCTGTATATGAAAATATTTTATCCTCTGGGTCCTTTCTTCTTGTTAAAAGGTTATGTAAACAAAAAATATTAATCTCAGTACAGTAGATTTTAAAGGCATCATGCTTATGCTCTGAGCTTTCCAGCAGATTCTGATTATCTAAAGTGTAAATAAGAATGCCACGAGTAATCACTGACTGGAAACTGTCCAGGATGGGTAACATGCAACATAATAAATATCTAAATCCGTTGTCTTATTATCATCCGGATATACTTTTAGTTTCACTGTAATGATGCAAGATGCGCTTTAAAATCATGCTGGACTTCTTAATGCTGTGGGGCAGATTTGGGGATTCCAGTGCCATAACAGGGAAAAAAGAAATGAAAAGGATACTAAAATCCATCATGAAAGAAGGCTAAAATATTGTAGTGTGTTAAGAGTGGGCATCGCTCCTTCCTCAGTTATTGTAGTGCCATTCCATTAGTCCTGTGTCATGCAGTGGAATTTCAGCTAATGTAACAGAGATTAAACCAGCCCAGGAGCTGCTGTCTAAGCTGGGATGAGAAGAGGGGAAGAGAGATGAGATGAGATGCAAGGGATGTGCTTTCTCAAGGCCACAACTTTATTAACTCATATGGGAGTCAATGAGCAGTAACTTGTACAGTGCAGGTCAGGTTTTCTACTTAACTGATACCACCTGGTGCAAAGTTAATGTTGGCTCCTTAACTCCCCTCCTGCCCCCGACAGCTGGTCCTCAGCTTTGTGCCAGGAGCTGACCACTGTCTTCTTGCACCAAGGTTACAGAGTTAGGAAGAGTGGTTGTTCCACTGTAGCAACAGCATGAGAAACCCTGATCCCCAGCTTCAGCCTCCGCCTCTGTCCTACTACACCTCCATGGACTGAGTACCTCCACTCTACATCTGTTTCCCATTTGAGATACAAGTTGCTGCAGCTCATCTTCTGAACTATCCCACCAGGACAGTGAGCTGCTACGGGGAAGGGTCAGACAAACAAAACGCTGTTCACAGTCAGGTTCCTCATCTGAAAAAAGGCAACCACTGCACTCCCCACAGCAGAGTGAAAGGCTCAGCCCTACGCTAATCTAGCATTAGAGGGTGGGAGCTGTTAGGTAGTGATGAAGGACTCAGATAAACACACCAACATTCAATGTTTCTGAGGGCTCCCAACCTGCCCAATTCTGGCTGTCATGTCACCCCGCCTGTAAGGGCAGAGGCAATCCTGAATAGAACCACTGTTCTCTTCTCTTTCCAGTCCAAACTGAGACTCATCTCATGTGGCTGGGCTTGCATCTTAATTTACATTCATCTGTCCTCTTCACCTTAGCCTGGGGGCATTCATTGAACAAGAGAAGATAATTTATACAATTGCAAAAAGACTGTACTTAGCAAGGCTAAGAACTGGCTGAATAACATGTCAAATAAAAGCCAGCAAATAACTGATAAAATTATTGCATTAAAATGCTGATGTTTGGGTGTGAGCACTTCACACATGACATGAAAACTATGGTTTATCTTCTTGTTGCTTTGGAGATAGCATTCATAATTCACATGACAGAAAAGGACGTACTATGCTATGGCTTACATCCTCTAATACTCCACTGGTTTTACAGTGCTTGTCCATGATGAACCAGAATTTGGTCACAAAAGTTGTTCTCCTCCCCCTCCGTATCGTCAAATACTTGCTTTCATGCCAACACATCTTGGTCTGATTAGTCCTCTTGATTAGAGGCTAAAGTAAAAAGTCAGGTGTATAGGATTCCCATTATCCTTTATTTCACTGCTTCTAAGAACAGGTCAGATAGAGTTATTTCAGTGAAAATGTGAACAATCAACTTCTGTTTACCATTAACCTTCAGTTTTCTTTTCTTCAAATCAAATCAGGGCTTGGTAGGCAGTTATTTTCATACATGTCCCTTGATCAGTGGAACAATCTGTCAAAAGCCATTAAAGCCTCTATTAGGTTGAATTGCATTCAAAGCTAAACTAGCCAATCATTTAAAGGGCTGTGATGATTGTTTTTAATATAGTATACCTTTATTTTTCTCTCTGAGTAGTAACATAACTTTGAAACTAAGCATGTATGACTAGGGCTTTTTGCTATCCAGCATGTCCTGAGAAACTTGGTTTCTTATGGAAGATGAATGTCTACATAAAAAAGGAAAAAAACGAATGCAGTGAAATCACCTGTATATTCTCAGAAGCTTTTCCTCTGTTTTTTCCTATTGCATTGTATCCATCAAAGTGTAACATATATGGAATGGGAAGAAATTTTCCAAGGTCCTTTGCTCAAAAGCTCACTGAAAAATTTAACATTTCATTTTAGTAGTATTTTAAAGTAGCTTTTTATCTTGAGATCTCGGGATGCTTTACACAGAGAAACTGAGGCAGAGGTCAAAAGTGTAGCTGTGTTCTGACTGCTAACACTGGAACTGAGCATACATAACCCTCCATCGCTGGCGTGTCTCAATTACTTCCAGTTAATCAGCTCAGTTTACAGGTTAAAGATGCTCTCATAGAACTTTTTTTCTCCAAAGATATATCTGAAAGTGGAGCTGGAATCTGTCCTCTTCATATCATATTTAATGTATTATTTAATTGCATAACATACAATAATACATCTCATGTAATAGATATCTTTCAGGCCTCCTAATGTTTGATTAAACTTTCCAGGGAATCTTTTAGTTACATTCCAAGTCACTGAGCTCTCAATGGGAAAGGTAAATTTCATTGGAAATATTAAATTATTCCATGGAGAATATGCAGATATGCAGTATACATAAAATATAATACAATACAATTACAGTTTTATAGCTATATTTTAAATATGTTCACTGGACAGCCCCACAAGGTGATATAACTGCTGTACTAGGAAACTCTTAAGAAAATACCCTGTGGGTATTTGGGTGCTATTTATCAAGGTGAAGAGGCATTGTTGGAACAAACTGGAATGCTTGTTATGCACCTGTTAGCACTTTTTGTCTGGTACCTATTTGGTAGTCTGGTAGTACTTTACTGAGAGCACTACTTTTCTAGTTATGTTGAACATCCTAATAATTTATTACCCAAACACCATCAAAGCATTCCACAATTCTTTCATTGCTGTTCTCTCTCTTCTATCCACCGATGCCCTTTCTTTCCCTTTTGTCTCAGTATTAACAGTAATGTTATTAATGAGTTGTGGTTTTTGTTAGGCTGACATGAGTTTAAAGTGAGAAAACTTAAAAACTATGTATCAGATAGTATTCTCTCAAGTACATTTATTTTCAAACCAATTTATTAGGATATTTTTCCTCCTTGCTTATTTGGTACTGCTACATGTAATTTTTATTAAGGACTATTTATATAATACTGCGAGATATACAGTGATATTTAAGTTTGTGTTATGTATTTGCTAATTTACTAACATTTCTAAAATAAACCACTTAAAGAATCTGTTTGTCTATCATTTGTCCTCCAGAAGGTATTAGTTCTTGTCTTTAATACCTTGTTGTTGCAGTGAATGGAAGAAGAGGAGTGTATTTTTCACACCATCTAACTTCAGGTGCCTACATGAGAAAATTAATTTCTGTAAGCTTCCTATATTCTGAATTGTGAGAGGTAAGCTTCTTCAAAGCAGCAAACTCAAAGGTGCTCTGAATCTGCTCTTCAGTGGGGCATCTCTCTCTACCTGAACTGTATTGCAAGTCCAAGTTAGGTGGCATAGTTATCCTCATCTGCGTATGCTGACAATTTAATAATGGTAAATAGATAAAAGAGATAATGGTGAATTTGTTGTTATTCTTTAAATTAATATAATTAAATTCTAGTTATGTTGCAAATCTTCTAGTAAGGAAGGCAGATTAATTTCTGTTACTTTGGTGAGGCTCATACCGTAAATGGATGTGACTGACTTCTACCCCCTGTAATAGTGTTTCCTTCAGCAAAAATTTATGGCTCTACTACTAGGTTAAGAAGATATTCTTCTGGCTGTGCAACCTCACACTTCCCATATTTGACACAAACTCTTACGTTATGTGAGTAGTAGGAACTCAGTGTATACCAGCACTGCATCAACTTGTTTGAGTGTCTAAACTGTTTGTTCTATGTTTGCTGCAGTAGAGTTTGCAATTTAAAACATATGTAGTCATGTTAAACAAGGCAATATCAAAGAAATGTGTCCTGTACATAGAGTAAAAGGTGGCGAGGTTTGTGATGTCTGTTGTTTCTAGGGAACTTCACAGTTTTACCTCCTACTCACAGCAGATTTTGTGCAGGGTTCTACTGTGTCAAAGGAATAGTTATCATCAGTTGTCTCCGTCTCAGGGCTGTGGATAGCCCAAAGTGCAAGCTACCCCAAATTCAGGTCACAGAGCAAGGCAAGGACCAATACTGCAAATTTCCTTTGATACTCTGAAGAGCGCCATTGTATAGCAGAACAATTTGATGTGCACATGTCCATGTGGCTGAGATGCACTGCAGTGTTCTGTATTACTTGGAGTTCCCTTAATGCCAAAGGCTGTGTGCCCAAGTTATTCTGCATTACTAGATTCCAGCCAAGAGGTGACGAAAGCATGAATAACAGAGGCCAGGTCATTCTCTGCCAGGATGGAATGGAGTCTCCAAGCCAAAAAGAGTTGACAGAGAGCATTATTCACAGATACTCCAGCTTAGAGTCAGCAAGGCATCCAAGAGGTAAGAAATGTGATTTCTTAGCCTAGAACATTCTTTCCTTGGCTTTAGGAGTTGTTTAATTGATTTAACCAAAAGTCAGTATACAGGCGACTGGATGGAGACCCGTTTGCGAAACCAGTATTATTCTGAAATATTTCTTACAATTCATTGTAACATATATTACATGTATCTAGAAAGACCAAGATGAGCATCCCTGGGATCTAGAGTCCCTTAAGCTGTTCCTTTTTTTCTGGTTCTCTCAGAGCCAAAGATTCCCTACCTTTTCCTATTCCTTAATTTTTCACTAAAATGGGTAAAACACATGGCAGTAGTGACCTTTCAAATAAAGATGCAACCATCAGGGGGCCTTTTCTGGAGGGATACAAACACGAGGAGATGTCACTCCTCTTCACTCAAGAGTAGGCATCTTCTGGAGGGGTTAAGGCACTCTTCCAGTCTCTGCACTCAAGAGCAGCTTGTCTTAAATGAGGTAGAGGCTAATCAGTAGGCATTGCTTGTTGAATTTTGAATTTTACCCTAATTCCATCCTTTCTATAGAAAATCTGTCATGAGAACCTAAATTCTCTTTGGGAAGAAGGACTTGTAGTTGTTCTTTCCTCATAAAGACTCTAGCACCCTGTTACATACAGTTATCACCCCGCAAATAAGAGTTTCACAAAGCAGAGTTTCACCCTGCTATAGCTAAAAGATACTCTCCTTTCCTTTTGGTGATAAGACTTCGTTTCTGAACTAAAGGATGTCAAGTTATATTGCTGAAGTTGCAGGTGTGCAATTTATCTGTCAGCCAGAATGTCTTTATTTTGCAGTCATACAGTCATAACTAGAAGCGTTTTTTACTAAACATTTTCTAAAGCATTGGGGTTTTTATTCCAAGATCATTCAAATTAAAGAACCATCATCTCAAAACAGAAGAACCACACTGAGTTTGTAAATAGGTAAAAAGTAGAGAAAGTTTGTATCGCTCTGGATACTTACATTTTCAGTGAGCGAAGAGTATGGTTTTAGAGTTTGTGACTAAAGGTAGCATACATGCAAGTTTTCATCTAATCTATATGATATCCCCTTTGCACGATTATATTTCATTTCAGCAGGTATGTGTGAAACTTGTTGTGTAAGTATCACTAAGATTTTGGAACTAACGGCACTTCATAAATTAAGCTTCTGTTATTATCCTATTCCTAGTTGCAGCTTAATTATTAGGGTGAAAATAAAGAGCACTCTTTTATAAGCCTTCATATTTTCTGTTTACAAGGATTTTACTAACATCTAATAAATTTAATGGCCTCTAATAACAAGAGGAAGTGAAATCCTACTTAGCAAATTCATAGCTTTTCAATGTATCTTGTGGCTTTATGGCATTTCAGACTAAGAATGTAAAAGTTGTTTAAGGAGCTGTTGCTGGGTTCAGCTAGCTGCAGAAACTGTTAAGTTATTTTTCTTTCTCTTTTATTGCTTAACCTCAGGGGCCTAACTCTGGGCTACCTGATAAAGCAGTCGTTCAGGAACTTTAAACCATACAAGCTTTGACTTGATAGACATAGAACAAGGCCTTGTATTAAACCTACATTTTAAAAACATAATTTCAAATCTGGAAATTGATTGTGGCTTGACCTACTTATTTTGAAGAGCTCACTGTTCCTTACTTTCTTTGCTTTGCTGGTATTATTAGATCTATTGTTCTATTACCAGAACTCCCAGCCGATAGAAGAAAAATCAATCTGGTGTAAAGCTTGTTGGGCAACACCACTTTCATTAGAGTCAGGGCCACAATTAACTAACTAAGACTAGTTATGACATTTCCACTTTTAAAGGTTACAAACTCTTGTATTATGCAGCTTCTGGTATTCTCAGAGGGCTGGAATCAAACATGCATGAAGCAAGCTGGGAACAGAGCAGTCTTTTGAAAAAATTCCATATTACACACTAATTCTTAGTACATGCCAATATGTGAATTATAAATCATGCAGGATTTCTTTCCAATGCTGATTTTTAAACAAAGTGTATGTCCAAAGTAACACTTCTCAGGATTTTTTATTTATCTGCATACACTTACGTTGACTCATTTCAATTCCCTTTTGGTCATACTGATCTCTCAGCTGCCCATTGCAATGTGCATTTGGCACTTGCCCGTATGGTATGGAGCAGCATGCAAAGGGATCTCTGAGGATGCATCCCTTCTAGACACAGTAGCCTGAGCTAGCTCATCTTGGACTGAGGATGCTCAGAGGTCTGTAGTTCAAACACACATCTGCCCAACTAATGGGGTCAGAACATCTTCTTCCAATAATGGATTGGTTCTCTCTCGGGTAAAGTGCCTCTAAGAGAAATTGAGAGGAGATCCATCCTTAAATAAGATTTGATGAAGCCCAGGAGAATGACAATTACAGCTTTTACTAACACTATTCCTAAGGAAAAGTCATGCTTTGTAGGAAACAGGATGATGGAGTACTCAGGGAGCTTTTTTAGTGTAGTGACTAGTGGATAGGTCCATGCTATGGAAAAGTTCTGTGAGAGAGAAAATTAAGCTCACATAAGAGGCTCTTCTGTTGGAGACAGTGAGAAGTGTCCCTGGGTGGGTCGCCTTGGTAAAGTCTGAGTTATTTTCTTCTTGAGCTAGGTGCAGCTGGTGATGGCAACAGATCTTTTTATCCAGCAGGTGCAAAACACAAGAGCCTCCGCAGGGGTTAAAGTTCAGGGAGGCAGCCAAGATGTACAGTAAAAGAGGTGCTCAGAAGGGGCTGCCAAAATCAAGTTAGGGCTGCAACTAGAATTCGCACCTGAGCAGCCCTTTGCTGGGGCTTAGCATGTCCCATGGCATCAGTCTCAGCCGGGGGGCTGGGATAGGGCTGGGGACAGGTGGTTATAGTGGAGACGGTGGGCTCCATCTCCACCTGAACTTTATCACTGTCGTACTCATAGGTATAATTTCCTCCTGTGCTGTTGCATGGACCATGCACATGGTAGCAGCAAAGCTGCCTCACAACTCTCCAGCGCAGGGAGAACACCGTTCCTGGGCAGTAGCCCTCAGTAGCAGGGAAAGGAGATCCCACCAGCTAGAGAGCATCAGAGCCACCACTGAGCCCACGTATATCTGAACAAAAGCAGGGCTGGATTGCTTGCCCCTCTGAGGTTACTGTTTCCCAGAAGGTCCAAGGCATCCTGGAATTTTCACCCATTGTTCTTGAATTCAAAGCCTGATTTCGATGGCAGGTCAGTGGCTGAAATATAAATTGGAGATGCGGGCAGTAGCTGAGAACTCACCTGTCTCTGACCACTTAATTCTCAATTTTGTAATCCCACAGCCTTCTGCACACACCAGTTTTCCATGCAGAGATGTAACAGTAGGCTCTCCAGTCATCGCTCCTAGCTTAACTGACATCAATCATCTGTTTTGGATACCCAGGAGACTTGCATTAATACTCCTGGCCCAGACACCCTACGTTGTCAGACGATCAAGTTGCATCGTGGCCCCACAGACTCTTCAGAAGCGTGGCTACAGCCCTGTCACTTTCACCTTCCTGCTGTCACCCAGTGTGGGAGACGGCACAGTCCTCCCTATTTGTCTCTCTCCCTGTTTTTTCATAGGTATTTGCACGCGCTGCTGGCCTCTGCTATATGATTAGGGTCCCTTTCCTTGAAGAACCATAACTCAGCTGCGTGCTGTTTGTGCTTACCGTGACAGCTGTCTTTTGAGATTGCTGATTAGACTCACCTCTCTCCTCCACTCGTGTCCTGCAGTCTGACTTACCTCTAAACATACTCTGTGTAATACCTACTGACTTCAGGTATGTCGGTGTCCTCTCCTGTTTTCCCCTGGTTGAGTTGTTTGCTTAACCTAAAGCCCAGTGCGCGGTTACGGCAGCAGCAGAGTGGTGGGCGCAGCGGCGGAGGCTGCCGGGCAGGCAGCAGCGCTCGGGGCGTTGTTGCTGGCACGTTCCCTTTGCCTTGGGAATAGGTATGAAAAGACATCTCAACGTCAGGGCTGTCTTTGTGAAACGCTTTGACACAACATGGCATGTTGAACTGTAGATAATGTTTCAGGGTGCTTTTTCCTCTTTGAGAGCAAACGTGTAGCTCCTTATTGATGGCTAATGAACAGGAAGAGAAAAATCTCTCCAATTACAGATGCAAAAGTTTGCATTCTGTAGCCAAGGAAGGAGTTAAACATACAGGGATCTAACACGGGCCTAAAGTGGTTACAAAGAGCTGCATAAGCAGATGAATGTGTACGTGGCTCTTTACCCCCTCCGAACTCCAAAACAAAAAGGGACTGATTTGAAAATAGTTACAGGCTGGGATTTTAACATACCTCTAGAGTACCTGCCCTGCCTTTGCCAGTCTGCTGTTGTGTCTGCGGTTTGTGTTTAGCAGTTCCATAACGTAAATCCTCTATTCCCTTTAGTATTGCTGGGGTAAATAGTACTGAAGCAGTAGTGTTTACTTACACAAGGCAACCCTCCAACTTTCCCCAGTAACCACCTGAGCAGCGTACGGTAATTACTGAAACAGCCATGTCATTCCTCCTTAATTCTTATTTACTGTACATACTTTTCAGAGCCTCACGGGGTAAAAGATAAAAGAATACAGGCTCCTGTAGTGTAAATATATCCCAGTGTTAAGGAGTAATGAAAATACATCTCCTGTACTGCAGTATTTTCTATTATTTAGAATCACTGTGCATCATTATTTTACGGAGAAGTAAAATATGTAAAAACATTTCTGTACAGTTCTTTCCTAAAGCTAACACAAATGCTTTTTTTTCCTTTTTTTTTAAAGCAACCATTTAATAAAATCTGACATTTAGCAATGTTTTGAAATAATTTTTGCTGCTCTGCCAGCAGTTGGCTTTGCTGTGAATCTCTAAAGACAAATGCATCTACAGTGAATCTAGCAAAATTCAGCTCCGTGTTGTATGTCAGGGTTGAGGACTACTTGTCAGCTCTGGCACTGTCAGATTTTATCTTTAAATATGACAGGCAATTTGTTCAGGGAGCACTTCTGAATGACAAGATATAGTGGTGTTGTAAAACATGGCACCTGTGTGGTATGCCCTGCCTTTGTGGCCATCAGAGGCTATTGTTTCCTTTGCTATTAGGCAGCCACAGTCACACAATAAGGTGTGTAAAATGTTCACAGAAACCTTTTAAATAGAGTAGTAGGAAAGTAGATACCCTCCAGTCATTTAAGTCAGGCCATTTATCATTTTATCTTATAAAACACAACATTTGCTAAAATATGATGTAAAGAGAAAACCAAATGCTCTGCTGAGCAATGCTGGTGCAAGCCAAGGGTTTGAACCAAGCTGTAATAAGAGGCTTTTATCTTTAAAGTGCCATGCAATAGAAAAATTAGGATTTTAACTCCTTCACAATCAGACAGGTAACAAGAGCCATTCAGAGGGCTGTTGTGTGGCACATGAGATGAATAAGGTCCCACTGAAATATCCACTGTTTACTGCAGTGGGGCTTCCTGGAGTGGGGCAGTAAGAGCAGATGATGAAACAGTAATACACCTAATATGTTTGGTTTAAAAATAAATAAGTAGAGGGTCATAGGGGATAATGTCCTTACGATATAAACCAGATCAAACTAGCAAAATTAAACTGGAGACATACCATGGGTATGCCACTGCCGGAGTCAATGGAGGGTTTTTCCACACTGCAAGAGCCATGTTTTCATGGGAGTGATAAGTAGTCTTCTTCAGAATGTGAGTGTAAAACTGAGTAAATCCAGAAAAATCTGATACTACGAAGACACTGTATGCAAGCATATCCCAGTGTGTCTGTTCTTGAGCAATGCTAATGCTCTTGCCCTGCTGAGAGCGAGTGGTGACCACATTCTGGAGGGAAATGGGAGGGGGCCAACCAATTCTTTCAAAAGTAAAAAAATAATCCTTTTAGAGTCTGGTTTTGGTGTGTTTCTATTACCTAAGAAGTGACCAAGGTATTGTTGAAGAAGAATGCCTTCTGCTCCTGCAAGTGCATGTCAGCAAGGACTATGCCATGCCTGTCCAGTGGAGCTGCCGTCCTGCTTGTAGCCTTTGCACACATGAACCAACCCCTTCCTGAACCCACCCCTTGAAAACCTGTACTACTGCCAATACCCCTTGCTGTCCTTGCTTATTTACAGACAAGTGAAACTGCTTTAAAGGTGGGGGAGAAGATACAGGTCTGTTCATATAGATGAAAGAACGTATTTAATCTATGATGTGCATTTCAGTTGCCCTCAGTAGCCCAGGCAGGGACTAAGGCTCCAGTAGATCTGTGACATGGGAAGTCTGGATTAAGGCCATTCTGTGTAGATTTTCTAAATCCAAGAACAAGGAAAGTACCAAAAGACAGGGTTTTGATTTGCAGTAACACTGTGATCAAATCATATTAGTGTCCTATTGTCAGTTGGAAGCCATGCAATATTTGGTATTTTACTTAAAGTCTCAAGTCCTGGAAATCAGTGATTCTGTGAGAATGTTGTTTTAGCTTTCATATAAGAAGCAAATGTCTAGACTTTCTGCTCACAGCTGAATGAAATAGAAGTGAACTCTGCAAACTCAAACACTAGGTGGCAAATACAGAGATCCCAATTAAAAACATATATTAGTTACAAAACTACAGTCTCCATTGTTGCAGCCTGCCCCATTAATAGCCTTTAGTGGTGGTAGTACTGGGTGTGCATGTAGCTTTAGCATGGCAGCTTGGACAAAAATAAATGTAATACAAGCTGATGGGTGATAGGATGGGATCAGTGGTTAAAAAGATGCAGCTTATGTGCAATTGGACCCCTCACTGGAGGGATTTGGCATAGTTTAAATATACTTTTGTGTTTCTTATCATGAATAGAAACTAAGTACTGCCTTCTCACCTAGGTGTAACTACTTTAAAGGAAATTCTGTAGATGAAGAAGAGAGGTAGCCTGTGCTATTTCCTTTGTGAGAAGCAAAACTATTTGTCGTGTTCACTCTGAGTATAATTTCCCCATCTTCAGCAGAAGGATATGATACATTTGTTTTTAAAATAGCATAATTGTGTTCAGATATTTATGAATTCCCTCAGATATTTTTATCTGTTTCTTTTTTACATACAAGTTTGACATAATTTTACAACCACCAGAAAACTGTACATTCGTCTTATCTAAGCAAAGATCTTTTGACAGTTAGGTCCATATTCTGAGATGGTTTCCATAATGAATAAAAAGCAAGAGGCAGCTCCGGATGGTTATTCATTCTACCTGTTTTTAATATTTATTTCAGGTTAGGATGAACTGTCTCTGAAGAAGCCTATCTCTTCCCATTGACTCTAGGGAGAGCTAAGGTAACTTGCTTGTCTAACTTTCAGGTAGCTAAATTTGGCCAAGGAAAGTCATCTTTAGTCATCCAAGTCCCTTGACTTTCTCTCAGACCTAGAAGCCTAGATAGGTCGCAAAGGTGTTTTTGAAGAATGTTTGCCTTCTCTGTGTTCACAAGCGCTTGACCATCTATGGTATGTTAACTCATAATGGAATCTAATCCGAAGGGCTTTTAAAAACAAGGAGAAAGATTTTATTGTAACTAATAGTGATGGATGATTGGTATGGTTACACAGAGCAACATAAATCTTTGTGCTGTGCCCAATGCTAAAAAGCAGACAAACTCAATAGCTAAGGGAACTCATGTACTTAAGCATAGCAAAGTCATACAGGGAAAGGTTTGCAGACCTTACGTCCATTAGGAGGGCAGATAAACACCCAGTGAAGTAATTTTGCCTGCCCATCACCGAATAACATACTCTGAAATGAGGTGATGCACTGCACCCTCCTCAAGCAAGTGGCCTTGCCAGCACTTTTAGAGAGAATGTAGTTGAAGAGAAGAAAACGTCTCAAACATTAACGAGGAAACCACACATATCAAAATTAACTGCCCCAAATACTAGAAGCAGCTGTGTGCAATTATCGGTTATCTACCTGCTGATTTTCTTTAGGAATTAGATACAAAATACTTAACATATCTTTCAAATGTTGTGTATTCACTGGGGTCTATGTTGTGCAGTAGTATAAAAAGTATTGGGATTAGGGAGCAGGAAGGACTTTTTTTAAAGGTGAAAATTGAAAATCTGGGATAGGAGTGAACTGATCAGCAGTGAAAGAAGACATAGGCCCATCTCACAAACTGTGCACCAGTGGTCAGTGTATAATCTTTTGCTGTTATAGTGATTTCTCCTCTGAAATACTGTAATTCAAATATTTCTATTACAGGAAAACTGAGATGTGCCAGCTAGGAAGGGGTAGTTCATCATATTATGCACTCTACAAATGTAATGTGCTGGTGAGCATGCTTTAGCAGTTCCTCCTAGATAATCCTCAGATATCATTTAATGCTATCTGCAGTAGAAGTATTTCAGGTGTTTTTAGTGGAAATAGTAGGTTTTTGCTTCAGTGGGCTCCTTGTGTCCTTGACTGGCCTTGTGTAAGCCATGAAGGTGGTTATCATGTACGTGTGGGCTTATATAGGAATCAAAATAACATCCTCAAATGCACAGGAACAGCTTCCTTTGGCAGGGAAAAATTGCAATTCACTGATGTGCAAGATGCCACCCCCCTCTGGGCCTGAAAGCTGAAGGACATGGTTGTCCACAGCTATAGTAAGTCTGAGATGACAGGAAATGGAAGCAAATATGCACAAGCTCCATTTACTTTCCCAGCTGCCCAGGAGGAAGCCTTGAGTCAGTGGCAGTGGAATGAGCTAGAAACATGATGGGAAGGAACTCAAAGAGGCTGGAAGAAGCTTGTGGACATGCTTGAAGGCAGAAAGGTAGGTGGGAGTGTTCTGTCACAGTTCTGAGTTTACTATGGTGTTTTGCAGAAAGTAGCACTTTTAGTAGAGTAAATAAGTTAACACTTTCTGTGATTAATAGAGGAATCAAATTCAGGCATGGAAATTTTTCAGCATGACTGTTCCATCTGTAGGAACAAGGCTTTGGTACCCCTGTGGACCAAGCTTGGCTTGGGAAGACAGGCTCTGTTGCTTGCTCTGATGCTTTTTAACTCTTTCTCCTAAATGGGGAGAAGCCTCTAAGAATGCATTTTCCTCATGTGTCCATCTCTGAGTTGTCCTAAAGACTTTTGAATTTATGGCCAGCTTTAATCAAATACGAAATAGAAATTCAAGTCTCAAAAATGAAAGTTCAGAAATTTTTGTGAAGTTTGGAATGTGGCAAAAGAAGACACACGTATAGCAGTGTCTCTTCCAAGGAGGAACCAGCAGAACATGACCGTCACTGTCCCTTTGCAGCAGCCAGCTAGTCAGTCAATCACAGCAAGGTCTGTGTAGAGGGTTTACCGCTGAGTAGAGGAAACACTAAACAACACGGAGAGAGCGGGGCTATTGTGGTGAGGGGATAGGGGCAGGATTTTGGTGACAAAGAATTTGAATCCATGGGAAATTAGGCTTCATTAGTTCTGCTGCTCACAAAACAACTTCTTTCTGATAACCCTGGGAAAACCCTCTCTCTGTTTTACACTTATAAATCAAGGCTGATGTTACTTAAAGTGCTTTGGCTATATAAAAGCTAACATTTTTCAAGCTTCCAAGAATTATCCACAATGGACACACATTCTTAACTCGTGTTTGCTTGTAATAGTCACTGTGACACTTTGAGTAGAATCGAGCTGGGTATTGAGTTTTTCAGCCTCAAACCAGCAAAGCACTTGGGCGTATATTTAGATTTAAGTTTCGTGAGTTTCCCAGTTGAGAAAATGTGTGAGTGCTTTGCTGGATCAGGGCTGGTGCTTTGCACCTCAATTTTCTAACTTTTTGAGCGGAGCTTATTTCACAAGAATAAATCATTTAACCTGGTTTCCTAAAGAAGTATGATGTTTGCAGTTGTGCTATATGCTCATACATGTATGTCTGTTAGTTCTGTACCCTAATCAGCCAAGGACCCATTTAAGCCAAATTTAATTGAAAGAGAGAAAAGAGGCATTATTAATACCAGTGAGGAAAAGGCTGTTTTGAGAATTCAGTCCTACTAGAAATCAGCTAACCTACACGGGTGTTAAATTATGAGACAGAGCTCCATAGCAAGTAAGAATTCATGGGTCATATGGCTCAGGGAGCTACCTGTGGTTTTTACTGTGATAAAGCTCTAAAAGCAAACACCATATTCAGAACAATTGTTCAGAATTTTTAACCCAAAGTGCGCATCTTTTTCTTGCTAAGGGGCACGTGTGGCAGGCTGCGCATTAATGCAGACCTTAACATTACCCAGAAGCAACGCAAACGATCTCCATGGCTGTGCAGATGTTAGGAAGTTCAGTTGCCGGCTGGCCACAGGCTCCCTCCCCTCTTCACCTTCCTAAATTCACAGAAGGGGAACAATGAAAAGAAAAGTGACCCAGACATACTAATCTGAGTCCCAGGATGTAGAACAAATAGCTTGTCAAATCACAGTATTATGTGAGATAATGTTTCTGTTATTCCTACAAAGAGTTGGCAATTACATTGCAGCTTTATTTTGTTTTGCTTTTCTTTAAAATCAACTGAATATCAATCTACAATCAATAAAGAAAGTTGCCTATAGGCAGTTCTACCTTCAAATCTACTTCATGGATCAGCTGCTGGTAATTTATACACAGTCAATAAGACACATTTCAAAAGTGAGATTTTTCTCCCAATCTAATTTACAGCTGGATATGAACTGGGCAAACAACATACACCTGGAGTAAATGTAATTTCTAATTTACAAGAAACTCCAGTGAAAGATTAGATCTGATCTACTCTCTATGCAAGTAGTCTATGGATATTTATATTAAGATAACTGGAGAGCATAAATTGCTTTTGTTTTTCCTTTTGGGTATCTTTTTCATTTGTTTGTTTAGCAAAACCTGCAGGGGAAACTAGAACAACTATAATTACAGTCACAGTTACAAGTTGTGGGGTCTGTAGATAATAAGCTACAAGGCATTTTTATTGTGCTTTTTTATTATTATTTAGTTAAAGAATGCTTTTTTCCCAAGACAATCCATCTGTATTTTGTAGGAAGGAGAATCAAAGCAATAGCTGTCAAATATCAGTGAGATAGCAGATTTACAAATTAATCCCATTGCTTGGTATTTCCACAAAGGTTGAAATCTATAATTGGTGCTAGAAACTATAATTAACTTATTAGAAGCACTCAGGCAGCTAGGTGTGCAAAATGGCAGCAGGTGTGTAATATCATTAGAAATACTCTGTATAAAAAGCACCTCTGAGTTTTATCCCTTTAGTTTCATGCTACCAGCTGCCAATTTGATTGGTTAAGTAGTTTTGGGCAATGCAATACTCTTTCTTTTGGATTGATGTGTTTATTACTTTTTATGACAGGGGATCCCAAGGCAGATGTTCAATAAAGAAACAAGCTGCTACAGACCAGAGTAAAGAGATAGGTGGTGTAGAAGCAGGAAATTGGGAAAGTTATCATATGCGCTAAGTTGTTATTGAAGATTTTGCTCCCAGCATTTGTAGCAGTTGTGTTATATACTCTTCCACAGACAGTAATCTAACAGGGAATTATTGAAAGCCAAGTGCCAAGATTTCAAATTGCACTATATGATCTGGAGCTGCTACTCAAACAGGGAGCTGGAGCTTTGAAATTATGAAGACGGGGCCATGCCATTTTTAGGAAAACTGTGTGTGAACTGTTCAGAGCTGCTTTGCTCATGCAGACCCTTTTCTCACTGAGATGCACAGCTGAAGATCTGCTTTTCCTTTTCACCTCATGCAATCATTTACATTAGTACAAAGTGAGTGAAAATAATTACTGGGAAGGAATATAGCTCAGAATTTGGATAAAGGGTGAACAAATTATAGTTGTACAGATCTGATTTATGGATCAGTCAAAGCCACATTCTGCTCTGTCTTCACCAGTAAAAATGCAGGATCATTACATTTAAGTGAATGGGAACATACAGATGGATGCATGGGGAAAACCAAGAATAGAGGCAGATTTTTTAATTCCTATAACTGTTCACAGCTTGGCTTGTGTTTTGCTTAGTCTTGAAGGGGAGAGAATACACAAGTTTCATTGCTTTCAGAAACTTTTGAATACTCCTGTAGGGAAAAAGCAAATATTTTCTAGAGAGGCTTCTTGGCATAAACCAGCATTTCCTTTTAAGTGTTTTAAAAGGAAGTAATAGAATGTGATTGACATAAAAATCTCCTTTTTAATTGATTTAGTATATTTTGGTGGGTTTGTGACTTTAATTTAATGTATTACAACCAGATATGAGGAGAGCTAATAATTCATGAGAGAGATGTTATTTTCTAATCAGGTTTTTGTTAATGCCCCTAAAGCTTCTGCCCAGAAGCAGAAGGTGGCCAACAAATTTGGATTATCTTGACAGCAAACTGTTGTGCTCCATCCATGTTTTTTGATCCACTGCTTTCCTTCACTCTCTTGGTGGCTGGTATTAGTGTCATCCCTGAAATAGTATTCTTCCTCTTGTGTTTTGAAGGGATGGGTATCTCGTTCTGCCTTTTACCACCTCTGAAACGCTTCCTGTCTTACCCCTGTAATCTCTTCTGACCTTTCTGAGGCTCAGCTGTTCAAACTCCACTGGGCACAAAGTGCTGCTCTGCCTTTCTCTTGCAAACAAGAAGGTGTGACTATGCCATCCCAAATCTTCCCACTCCCATGTGTGTTGACAGTCACTTGAAACCTCCCTTCTGTGGTTATAGGACTGTGGCCGACTTGTTCCAGCCTGTCTCATAGGCAGTGCCTTTCTGTACCCTCTGCATTTTCTTGCTTATTTGTAAATTATCGCATGGGCTGCAAGGGAGAAAAAGGAAATGTGTAATGGTCTCTTGCTGTCTGCGGGGGGAAATGCTGTTCAAATTCAAACAGTCCTGAGGGATGCAGGACTTCTCATAGCCTGAAATGGCAGATTTCATGGCTTGGGACAAGTATTCCAGGTCACTTCCCAGCTCTTCCGTTCTCCTCTAAGTGGACAGCTACTGAAGCCTTGAGGGGGTGTCCTGGTTTTGGCTGGGATAGAGTTAATTTTCTTGCTAGTAGCTGCATAGTGCTGTGGGTTGGATTTAGTAGGAGAAGAATGCTGATAACACACTGATGTTTTAGTTGTTGCCAAGTAGTGCTTAGACTACTCAAGGATTTTCTTTTTCAGCTTCCCATGCTCTGCCAGGTGCACAAGAAACTGGGAGGGGGCACAGCCAAGATAGTTGATCCAAACTGACCAAAGGGCTATTCCATACCATATGATGTCATGCTCAGTATATAAACTGGGGGGAGCTGGCCAGGGGGCAGCAATCGCTGCTCGGGGATGGGATGGGCATCAGTCGGAGGGTGGTGAGCGGTTGCAAACAAAAACCCCTGGGTTTTGTTTCTCTCTCTCGTTCTCCTTTTCATTGCATTTTTTATTACTATTATTATTATTTTATTTCAATTATTAAACTGTTCTTATCTTAACCCGCGAGTTTTCTTACCTTTGCCCTTCAGATTCTCTCCCCCATCCCATCGGAGGGGAGGGTGAGCGAGCGGCTGTGTGGTGCTTGGTTGCTGGCAGGAGCTAAACCATGACAGGGGGGAAGAAAAATCTCAAGGATTTATCAGATTTAGGCTGATTATTAGACTATTTATCAGACCAGACTAACCAATAAATTATATATGCTACTTAGAATTTCTGTTGATTGCATTTCAATTAGCAGTAGACACTGAGACAGGTCAGCAAAGGCTAAGGCTGTGTGGAAACAATCAAGAGAAATGCCAAGGATGCATTTAAACACGTAAGGCAGAAAAGAAAGAGTTGTGACAACAAAGTTGTGTTAGAGCAAGGGGTGAACATAAAACTTGAGAGTACTTTCAGTAGCGGGATGTGTTTCGTCAGTGCATCTCAAAGCACAAACAAAGACAGTTGGAAGAGACAACACAGACCTCGGGAGCTGAGGAGCAGAGGAACAGGGGAGAGGAGAATCGTGCTAAAAAGCATTATAAGCAGTTGTGGGAAGTGACGTTCTTAAAACAAACCACTGTGGTTGCTGCATTGTACAAACCTAATAAGACATAGTGAAAAATATTGGATTTATTTTTACAAGTTAAAAGTGACCTTGTTGGCCTTATGAATGGATTCACTTCTCACAGTACCTCTTAAGGGCATTAGGGTTATGACTAACTCATAAAAATAAATCCAATATTTTCCCCTTGGCCATGTCATATCCAGTGTTGGAATTCAGCTGTGAGAACTGGTGGGGCTCCGACTTTCATTTAGTTTGACCTCCCATTATGAGAAGTACCTAGCTCTCAATCCTGGTGGGCTGCAGCATAATTCCAACAGCGGTCATATCACCTACCGAGTGGAAATAGAGAAAAAAATCCAAGAAGGCCTAGCAAATAGAGGGTTGTGCAACATAGTATGTAACTGAAAACAACATATGAAAGGAATAAGTGTTTCAAATACTGATAGGGTTTTTTCCTTCTCTGTTTTTCATTTGACCTGCATAACAGATCAAGGCAGGACTGTCAGTTTACTCATACACTGTATATGGGGGGAAAAAAATCTAAGCTAATGACTTAGTTGTTCATTTCTGTTGGATTCAAAGGAACTTAAAAAGATCTAGTCAAGATCTAGTCAAGATTTTTAAACCAAGTGGTTTAAAAATGTAGTTGAGGGCTTTAAAGGTGATATACGCACCTATCTAGTATTTGTGGTAGCACAAGACCTCTACTGAGCGATAATCTAGTCCAAAGCAGTAGGAAAAAATAGTAAAAACTTTTCAGCACCCATGGATGTCTACAGCTACAAATCTGAAGCTTTGTTCCTGCACCTTATTGGGCTCTGTTGATCACTGAGGGCCTATATTGGGTCCATCCATACAGGTGACTTCAGTGTAAGGTAGACACACGGTAGTCACTGTCATGTGTGGATGAGGAAAGGTTCATTATAAGTGTATACCAGATGTGATCTTTTTATAACCCATGTATTCTGCATATCTGCTCTGCCTGATAGCCATTCCCTTTCTAACAAGCTCAGATGAGTTCATCCTCCTTTTGGCTGAATAACTTTTAAAGGTCCACTACATGCATCTGGGCATGGCAACTGGCTCCAGGTGGCCCTGCTTGAGAAGGGGGGTTGGACCAGGTGAACTCCAGAGGTCCCTTCCAACCTCAACCATTCAGTGATACTATTATCTTTAATACAAGCTGTAAGAGCACAGACCTCTGTATAGGCTAATTTACCCTGTCAAGAAATGTAAAGTGGGCAGAAAACCAGTCAATGACATAGGAGTGATGGTGTTACGGGGTTAACGAGAAGGTTTGCCAGTTACAATTAATTAGGTCAAGCTAAAATAGAAGCAGCATGAGATTAAAGATTTCCTGCATTGCTACTGTCCTTGCAGGGGTAAACCCCTAACTAGTGTAATTTGGGTCAAACATAAACTCCAGTGCAAAGAACGTATAAATCCATTTATCTGTGTTTATCTGAAGCCAAGCTGGATTCCAGCCTTGGTTATTGCAAAGTTAATTTTGCCATTGTTCAGTCAGCCATTGTCCCTACAAATTTTCTCCCAACAACTTAAGCAGCATGCTGAATTAAAACTGTAGAAAATTGTGAATGACATGCATATGCTGTAGGCATTTTTGAGGTTGCAGGGCTAACAGTAAATATTCACACTTAAAATATTGAATTTAGGCTTATATGCCATGGAAATGTTGAGTACCTTCTTTGCTTTGTTTCCTCTGCCTCTGCTTTTCCCATGATTCTTTTATTACACTGAACAAGTTCCATATCTGTAACATCCAGAAGTTGACGAGTTCTCATATTGCATTTCCTTATTTTCTCTGAAAAGTTTCAATGAGTATTATTTTACCTGCATCTTTTTGGTGTCCAAAGTATTCCCATAGTCAGATCAATCATGGGAAAATGTTCATCCCCAGAAATGTACAGGATCCAAAGATACGGGGTTTCCTAAGTCTGTGAGATTTCAGCCCTGCTCTGTGCTGCTCTGCTGTGCTCTGTACAGCAAATGAACCGTTCACTTTCCTATGGAGCAGCCTGTGCGGCTTAGTAGTAGCGTCACGCCCCAGGCATGTGCTAGCGTGTGAGCCCCATGCTCATGCCATGCTCTGAGCATCATGGTGACTTCTGCAATAGCTACCGCACACTAAAAAGGTGTGTTGGCACGTAAGCCATAACCACAGATTTAGCTTTCCTTTAAGAGACAGCTTTGTCAGGATTTAAAGGTGTTTTTTTCCTAAACGTGACAAATAAGCCTGCTTAAGCAGCTAAGAACTTGTATTTGTATAAATTGGTTCTGATGATACCTTGTGTAAAATATGTTTAATTTTAACCAATGCATATTTGAGTTATAGTTCCATAAATATTTGTGCATACATTATGATAAAATCTAAAACCTTGGCAACAGTTAAGAGAAGAGAGTTTGCAGATAAAAATCAATATTGCCTGCAGTATCCCAAGAGATCATACTGCTAGTGAAGTTTAAATTAGCTTTGCCCTAAAATCTAAGACATTCCTGCAGCACACTTTAAAGCATCTTAAAGTGTGAAGGAGTTAAGATAATTACTGTAGCATTTGAAGACAAGACATTTGTAAAATTAATGGGCTAAAGTCTGCAGTCTTTCATTCAGCAAAAATTCCTACTGCAATTGTGTATTTATTACAGAAGAGCTGCAGAACTTGGTCCCCTGCTTTTAAACAGTGGCATCTACCAAGAAAATAGCCCAAATACTGGAGGGAGGGTGTGATTTCTGGTTACACAGCGAGAAGGGGGGGAAGTTGGACCATTTAGCTTCAAGCATCACTTGATGTTATCTGTCCGTGATAGCAGGACCTCACCCCAACCCCCTGCGGAGACACAGCCTTGTACCTCTCCCTCTGAGTAGATTTGGTCTCCTGACATCTCTGGGTCCACAAGGCCAAGCCTACATGAGGAAGTCATGCAGCCCCATCGGAGCAGCTCTGTAAAGCAAAACATGTGGTGCTAAAGACCTGAAGTCCACGCTGTGGGTGTTTCAGGCAAGTCTATTTCAAATTAGCTCTGGTCTGCTCCCATACAGTGAGTGCTTGCCTGCAGCTGGAGAACATTAGTTCATTAATTTCATCTGAGAGGATCTCAGTTCACGCGGTGGCTTTCTGCTCCCTATTGTAAAGCAAACCACGGGAAGTGGTGGTGACCGAGAGATTCACCTCATAAGTGTGTTCCTCATCTGTACTAACACACTAATGTAGATGCATCCTGATAAGCTAAGGATATCTTCAGTAGCTGTGACTCCCGCTGGCACCAGGTAGTGTGACTGCTCTGCAGTAATGCTCCTGGGGGTACAGTATCATCTACTTAAGAGTGCAGTGAAAGTAACAGGATCTCTGGCTCTGCTACGTTACCTTTCCGTGGGAATCTGTTGAGGTGTGATGTCCGTGTCCTGCAGGAAATGAGACCGGTAGAGCCCTTTGGAAGGGACATTGCTGCAAAGTTGCTCTGTCTCCCTGCGCACAGGAGAGGTGAACAGAGCTAGCTGGTGCGAGGACAGGAATGACATTTACCTGGGAGACACAAAGCCCTGCGTTCGGTTTAGGCATGAGCTCTGTTCAGAAGCTTTGTTCTTTCTCAGTGTTCATGTTCTCATGCAGGGACATAACTACAGAATACAGATAAATAGAGAGGGATTCAGTTAAGTTTCCTTTGTGAAGTGTTAGAAAGGATGCAACCCTCTGTTAAAGTATTTATAGGGCAAAGCACTGGTCCACTGCAACTCATTGGCACTGTTCACTGTACGAAGCACTGAGCTCAGGCTTAGGAAGGAAAGTTGTTTGCTATTCAGGTTGATCCCAGTCTGTTTCTCCTCTAAACCAGTCCAAGTAAGTAGAAGACCAAAACAACTTGTGCTGCCCCCTTAACGACAAGTAGCCTTGTTCCTTCCAGGCTGTAGAGACATTTCTTCCACATCTGTTTTTTTAACTGAAGATTTTTACAGGCATTCGCAAATGTGAAAATAAAAAAATAGTATATTATGTGAACATTTGCCCAGCTGCATCTTGCCAGCCTTTATTTTGGCTATGGAAGCTGCTGGCTGGAAAATGGTCAGTATAGCTATAACAGACTTCTTGGTTCTTGTTGTTTGACTGAGAGACTCCAGACTTCGCTCACCCTAAAATAAACCTTGCTTTGGTTTCCTGACTGAGGTAGGACTCAATTAATGGAAATTAACAGTTGGTTTGAGATTGAGGGTGAATGGCTGGGTGGGGGAGAGGATTGCTGCTTGAGAATTTACAGCACAGGCTCTCTGTTGGAAAATGCTAAGGTATGTTTCACATTTTTATCTAGATATAATTGCATTACTGAGTGTTGGCCAGATGAAAAGAAACAGTGCACTAGATGCAATTTACACACACACACACACATATATATATGTATTTCACTGCCTTTGATCTTTATAGAAAAATATTGTCATTCCAGTAGATTCATTTTCAGATGAGTTTGCCGGTATTTTTCCAATTCAAAGATGTAGTCAATAACTGAAGTTAGACTGGCAGAGATGGTACAGAAAATTGTTCAGACTCACAGGAAAAGTGCACTTTTTATAGCTATCATCCAATGCAATTCAGTTTCATTGGCCCAGTGACTGTTAGTATTTAGCTTCTTCCTAACTGCTATTTGAGGAAGTTTTTTAAAATAAAAATTTCCAAGTGTTCCTTAGCCTTTTGCAATGTTCTTATAGTTCACTGCAATTTTCCAAGTAACAAGCCTTTATGATTGCAAAACCTACATTAGAAATGCTTATGTAGTAGCTATGCAGCTCATCAGCTTTTTGCAGGGCATCTTCTGTGCCTGCGCAGTGAGAAGTTTATTGATTTGAACTACATTCTGAATCTGTCCCCTGCCTTTAAATTCTTTTAGCATTTCTTGATGCATCATGGACCTGTGAGTCTTTTACCTTTTTTATTGCAGCTGCTCAGTGTCTCAAGCACCTTTTTGGTGTGTAGTAGGAGCCTTCAAACTTCTTCCCTTAGATGCTTGTCTGGAAGCTGGTAATAGTAAAGCCTTGTGAGCCCCAAGCCCTGGCAGACAGGACTTTCCTGTTCATCCCCAGCAGCTGCCCTTGCAGAGCAGGCTGGAGAGCTCGCAGTCTCCTTGACAGACTCCAGAATGTCCTTACTGAATTGTTTCTTCCCTAGGGCAATCTGAAGGAATATGCCTCAGATGACCGCATTCAAGCAAATCTCACCCTTGTGTTTCACTTTAGTCAATTTAAATCTCACACTTCATGCTGTAGCCAAAGCCATTAGCCCATGTCATCCTTCACTGTAATACAGATCTACTCCTATCTCATTACAACGTGCTTAGCTGTACCGCAGATACACTGCAGAGCTATACTGAATTATTAAGGGTTTCACTTAAACCAGCAAGACTCGGGAAGTTTTGAAACTCTGTCTTTAATGCGACCTGTAAGGTTTAAGTACTCAAGATGTCTCTCAACAGTTGATGTTTTTGATAAACTCTGTGCAGCACTTCAGATCTGTATAATTACATGGATTTTGAGATAGATACGTGTATACTGACTTTGGACACTCTGGCTCTATTGCAGCTTGGCTGCAACAAAAAACTAAAGACCTTTTCCTCTTATGTACATAAACAATGAAATCCTTAAATCTTCCTTGTCAGATGAAAGCCTGGGCATTCCATAATAATATTTTTCATGTGCCTTACAGTAGGAATTATTTTGAGCGTTCAACTTTGCCTCAGTAGGCCAGAGGTTATATTCTTTATATACAGATCTTTAATATAAGCAATATTCTCTCTCACCCGTGACTCATAATACAGCAGTTTTCGTTCAAAGCATAAATTAAAGTGAAGCCACAAAAGGGTCATTAATGGACTTAGCAGAGTCAATACTGAGGGTATCATGTACTGCCTGTTTAATATTAAAAGCAAAGTCAATGGAAGTATGGCCTTAATATATGTGGGCTTTGTGAATGCCAAGGAGACAGAGCAGAAGTGCTGCA
>VYZW01010812.1:21301-32550 GCA_013401315.1 Balaeniceps rex | reverse complement strand
GCCACAAATGCAGCTACATCAATAGATGAGAAATGTCATTTTAAATATTTACATGCTGCTTGGGCATTTAAAGATATGAGATTTTTTTGAAGATCAAAATGTATGTGTGTGGGTGCTTCCAGGTACTCTATCTGCGCTCAGAAACTCGTAACCTGCCTTGTTCGGCCAGAGGTACGGCTCTGCTCGCGCAGCCCTGTGTCATACGTGTCTCTGCACAATGCAACAATGGTTTTAATTGTCTGTAATGTATGGCAACGAGCCACGACAACAAACGGCTTCCAACTGTCTCATGCCAGAGCTGATCCCTGAAGAGTTACAACTGACAACACCTCCTCCCTAGCACTGGGTCATACAACAACAAACCCCGTCGCTGCTGCTACTGGGGAGTGGTACCAGTGCCTGCGACAGGATTCGTATAAAAATGATCAAGACATTGAATTAAAAGGCTGAGTAACGGTTCTGTGTTACTTGTGAAAGAAATCTTAGACAGGCAATCCCAGGACGCGCGCACCTCCTTTCTCCCTGTTAAGTAGCTGTTAGCCACGTGCTACTAATAATAATTTGCAGAAATGAACATTAATTAATTTATTTTTACTTTTCCATTGCTGATTACATTTCAGACACAAACTTGGGCATTCTTAGCAAAATGGCTCCAGACTTCCATAATTACAACTGTGATGCTTTTTCAAATTTTAATAGTGGATAATTAGATTTTTTTATGCAGCAAAATACCTTAGGAGAAGGCAAAGCAGAAGCTTGGCCATTTTATTTTAAGCCAGATTGCGTGGACAATAAAGAACAATTAAATCATCCACACCTTATCTAAAATGAAAGAAAGGATGTTTATTATTGCCTGCCCCTCAACCCAGCAGAGTCCTGAAATGCCACTTGTTTAACCAAAGCACTGCAGACCCCGAGCTGCAAAGCCTCACCGTGAAGTGTGGGGCTGACATTCTGATTTAGAAGCATCGTGTAAAATCTTAATCAGTGCAACCAAATTAGCAGAGGGAAGCTTTTACACCATGTTCTTTGTTTACGCTTATCATTTTTAATAAATTTTAAATGCTTTTACAGGTATGGAAATAGGTCTATAACCAAGATAATTTTCTTAATCGTAGACATCTTAGATTGAGATGTGACATTCACCATAGTTCCCTTGCTCTACCTCATAGCTTTCTGAAAGCTGTCTGGGTTTCCAACACCATCTCTGTGGTAGAAGTGGTCTCTTGACTGACATATCTCCAAATACGCCTTTGAATAGCTTTCCATATTGGCCTTGAAATAATTCAGATGTCGAATTACCTCTCGCCAGACTGCCTGACTCCACCAGGCCCCTTGAATATGTTTTTTAAAGCATTTAGGGGATGTTTTTTAAAGTATTTAGGGGGAAAATATTAAATTTTTCTAAGCTGGGTCAGGATTCATAGCATTTGCTAATAAAGAGGCAGGCAAGGAAGATATTTACTTGGGGGAGGCTTTGAGTGTGTTTTGTGCAACAGCCACAGGCTGAGACAGCCTTTAGTTTGTGGTTTTGAGTTTGCATCCCTCCAGCTTTTGGCATCTTTGCATTTTTCTCCTGTTTTCCTTTCAAGACAAATAAGGAAACAATTTTAGTCTTTTCACACCAAGCCTTTTAGCAAGGTCCACATATTCAAACTTCAGGTTGAACCGCTGCTCAGTTTGACAAGGAACATACTCCAGCATCTCATTTTGTTCTCTTTAAAATGCCCTTACAGCTGAAATTAATTGAGAAGCATAGAGCACTTATTGTCCTGTGAATGCTGGTAGGCTTCCATCAACCATGGCATGCTGCGTGCTGCATTACAGCTCTTTAGCAGTTGCTCTTCAGAATGTTTGTGCGATGGAGCTAACCAGGAGAAATGATTCTTGCTGTTGCATTGGTGTGCAGAGACAGCTCTGTCTCCCAAAGCTGCTGAATAATTGTTTAAAGATTGTCCTAGTTACTGGTTTGTCTCTCTCACTGGACACTGTTATAAATTCCCTATTAACGTTGTTCTGCCCGAGGGCCAAATTGTAATATTGTACTGCCCAAGGGCCAAATTTTGACCTTCAGCAAAAAATCCCATGCATGTTTTTGGAGCACTTTGCAGTGGTGATGGAAAATGAACTGTGCCTTTTTCTTTGGAGGATTAATGCAGTAGCTCCTCAGTTGTTCTGCTGCTCATAGCCTGCTGCAAGGGCTCTTTGTAGAGTGGCTTTGTGTATACACATCAGTTGAGTAATGTGAGGTTAGTAGGGAACAGGGCCTCCTCCTGCTGTATTAAAAACTACCTCCAGAAATAAAAACTTTTTCACACTGGTCCTTCTGGATGGCCTCGCTGTAGTCGGTTCCCTTCCAAATGCAGCACAGGCACAGGGTTTTTCTGCCAAAGGACTTGGTGGTATATATATATTCCCTGATAATCACTCAGGAAACTGTCTCAAAATGCTCCATCCTTTTGGGTTTTGTTGTTCTTATGCTGGAATAAGGTGATGAAACAAAAACAAATCAGTTTTACAAGGACATTGTTCTTCAGCTCAATGGCATCACTGATGAAACCTCAGAAGTGGGCATGCAAGCTATGCTGTAGAAAATGCAAATGAAATTTAAGCCTAGTTTCATCTTTTCTGTATTAAGTTCATGATGTTACAGATACTAGCAAATAAAACTTTATCAAAAGCTTGATTATCTAGAAAGAACCTTTTCCAGGAAGATGTAAACAAGGTTGCTAGGTGATTAAATATTTCAAATCTGGAAAGAAGCTTAAAGCTCCCTGCAACTTGAGGACTGAGCTATGCTATACTCAGATGGAAGCTGCTGCCTATGATTTTAATAAAATGAAAATAAAAAAGTACCTGCAGTGCATTTGCTTCAAATAACGCACTAAAAATGTGAAAGTGAAACAAAGGTAACATCGATTTAATTGCGTGGAGAGTAAAAAAAAATCATTTTTTTTTAAATTGCCCTGATTTTAATAATCTGCAGTGTAATTATACATGTGGAAGGAAATGTGCTTATTTGCTATCTACATTATTAAATTGGGTATCCCCTTAATCAGGCCCTCTATCTAGTTTGCCCTGTGTGTTTCACTTCTACTGGTTGTTTCATATGCCATCACCACTTGAAAAAGCGGTTAGTTGCAGCTTATCACTATTAAGAACATGTTTGCTGCAAGCATGTGATATTTGTCAGGTGGTACAGAATTTGTTGCAGACCCATTGACCTAAAATGCCCACAAGTATTGTTTCCTTTCAAATAATTTCTTAGCTTTAGCCTTATCTTACAATGTAGACTCAAGTAATCTGAAAGGTAAATAATCAAAGAAAAGTTATTATCCAAGACTGCTTACAGTGCTTTTAAATTCAAGTCTCTGTGCAATGTTAAAGACGCTGGAGTTAATTTTAGAAACAGGCATGTGACGATAGTTACACACTATCAAAAATGTTTAAGTTCAATTGTTATGGTCAAAAAGTAATTATACACTGCCTTCAAAAGAGACAGTTCAATGCATCTCAGAGACCAGTTACAACCAAAATCTGTGAATAGAAGCAGTGAGCTTGTATGACTGTCACGCAAAGCCCTACCAACTTACTATTCACTTCGATTAACTTTCAGTGACCGTGTCTATAGGCTGCTTGGTTAATGGTTTTCTGTCAATACTGTAAAAATGCTAACCTGTCTTTACATCTAATCAATTTTGAAATGGCTCTTTACATAAATAGTCTATTCCTTTTCTTCATTAAAAAAGCAATCAAATAGGATTGAACTGAACAAGCAGTTGTAAAAAAAATACAATAATTAATTTTGAGTCTGTATATTTTGAAGTAGTTGTCCTTGAGTATTTTCTTCATCACCATTTTTTAAAGGGCATTGAAAATCAATGTTTCACTTTACTATCATCCATCTTTATATAGTAATAAATTAAGTGGAAAGTATTGATATTTTTGACTGAGCTTTTAAAATTTACATACTAATGACAATTGTACCCTTGTGACTTTTGATTTCTGTTGCTGTTTACTGACACTGACTAGAGGGAAATTTCAGTCATCTGGGGACCATTTTTCCTCTGAAGGAGTAAGACGGTGTCATCTCTGGTAATATTATGCTTGAGATCTTAGCCGTAGTATCTCTTGCTGGACGACTTTTCAAAAAACAGCTTAGGAAGTGAAAATGGTTGAAATGCTTATCATGTCGCTCTGTCTTTGTGTGCTCCAGCTAGAGCGATATACGTTGAAAACACAGCTAATGACCTGCAGGAAAATCAGTGAGTGCGGTGGGTAACTGCAAATAAAAATGCTGTTGACAAAGTAGTCATGCCTTAGTGTGCCCTCAGTAATGTAGCTGGCCTTAGGAGGAACAGGATCACATCTTGGCATGTGTTTGGAAGGGGGATGGATGAATATGAAGCTAGGACTGTCAATCCGATCTTACCCTTTCTGGCTATATTTCGTGTGTATGCTAGTCTCATAAGCAATGTCTGGGTTGTACGATAGCTAAAAAAACCCTAAATCCAATGCATAAAGGAAGGAAGCCTTCATGGATTCTATGATCCTTTTAAAATATATTATTTAGAATATAGACCACTATTACAGCAGGAAGTTAAGAAAGGTTCTTTTTAGTGGTGTGTGAATACTTGGAAAAAATTAATCATGAGTGTTATTTCAAATGAAAGCTGCAAGTGACTTTGACAGGATTTGCTCCATCTTTGTTCACTTCCTGGGAACATTGTGAGCCCTTTTCTATGCTCGAAAACATTTGCGGAAAGAACTCGTGTGATTATAAATTACTGGTGCCAAAAGTAGATGGTCGTCTTGTGCATTCTTTGCTGGCATGAGAATTGGCTAACCCGATACAGCAGGGAGAGAGGGAAAACGCCACGTGACTTAGGTGAGGAAGTGCTGAGCACAAGTAGTTGATTGCACAAAGAACATATATTCAAAGTAATAGTTGTGGTAAAAACCTGCCAGTAAAGCACTGGCAGCAGTTTGCTGACATGACCCATTTGCTGAGTAATTCTAAATAGCAAACAGATACACAAGCTCGCTCTCTGTTTGCAGATAATTTGCAAACAAGAAAAAGCAGTTACGTTTGTTGAATAACTTGTTCATTGTACATATCTCAGTAATAGTCATTTTCTATTGTTTATCGTCTACAAAATAAATTCTCATAACATTTCTTCCACTTACTTCATGATTTGTTTAGGCAGGCAATATTTATTTTCACTTTTGAACACCTTCTTGTTAACATGATGAGTATCAATGCTTAGTTTATTGACTACTAATATCCACTACTGTGTTAGCTCTCCCATTTAATAACACACAGGTGGAAAACAAACTACTTTACACTGAGTGATAAAACCAAATATTGACAGGGCAGTCTTGCTGGATTTTCTGCATGGAACAATATGTAAGTAGGTGTGTTCAGGTAAGAGTGTGTAAATACTGTACTGGAATATGTTAAGTGAGTACAAAAGTTAATGACAAATAGTATGCCAAAGGCCAGATTCTGAAATGCTTTACAATGCATCTTATTCAAAAAATTGGTCTTACTGAAGTAAAAGGCCTTCCTGTAACTTGGCAAAGGTTCATAATTTGGGTTGGAAGGGGTCTCAGGAGGTTTCTTGTCCAACCTCCCGCTGAAAGCAGTCAGCTGTGGGCTTCGAAGAGGTTGCTCAGGGCTTTTTCTTGTCGGGTCTTGAAAACCTCCAAGGATGGAGACTGCACAACCTCTCTGGGCAACCTGTGCCCCTGCTTGGCTGGCCTCAGGGAGAAGTTTCTCCTATTCTCCAGTCCATACCTCTTGTGTCACCTTTTGCCCATTGCGTCTCATCCTCCCACCACATACCCCTGTGAAGAGCCTGGCTCCATCTCCTCGCTAACCCCCTCACAGGCTCTGGGGGCAGCTGTCAGGTCCCCCGAAGCCTTCTCTCCCTCAGGCTGGACAAGTGCTGCTCCCTGAACCTGTCCTCGCAGAGCATGTTCTCCAGCCCCGACCATCTTGTGGGCCCTCCGCTCTAGTCTGTCAAGGCGCAGGCAGTCTGCCGGGGCAGAAGCAGGGACCTGCTGCACCTGCTCCTTCGGGGATGTGCCAAGCACTGAAAGCACCCACTGAGCCCTTCCGACAGCAGCAGCACTCCTGCCACAGGCACGAAGGAGGGTTCCTTGGCTGCGAGCAAGCTCCTCTAGCTGAGAGAACAGGAGCAGGCTCCAGTGCAAAAACCTAAAAAATTAATTCTGTGTCCTTCATAGCGGTGAGTAGCTCTCCAACTCCGGTGCGCTCCTCCCTCAGGTAGGTGCTAAACCCTCTGGAAAAGAACCTGAGGATGCAAGTTAAGTTGCAGTGTGCTCACAGCAGCAATTCGTTAGGTGCACTGTACTCATGCCAGCTATTTTTTTTTTTCCTGTGAGCAAACAGTGGTTCAGTCATAAAGGCTAATTTGCACAGTAATATTGATTGCCTGCAACACACTCAATTCTAGTTTAGATTCCACAGGATAAAGACACAGCAGCACTGATGTGTTTTTCCCTCTGGAACTTGAAGGGTGCTGGAAAAGACAAATACAAAAGAAATTGTGCGCCAAGGTACAGACAAATCATATGTTAGCTGCAGCTCTCCTCAGGGCAAGGTGCTAAGTTTTGTTTACATTTTGCCAAGACAGCAATAAATCGCTTGTTTACAGATGACAGGAAGAAATGGGATGTCTTTAAAAGCAAGCTATGCACGGGGATGCAAACAGCGCGCAGGCAGATGCACGTCTTTGAGCAAAGCACAATTAATGCCCCTTTCCTGGACAGCCCCCCCACTCCTTTTTGGGCGGGGAGAGGAGGGTTAGCAAATCCTGGGGGTCATTATGCAGGATTATAAAAATATTAAGGCTGATGAAAGTTTGCCTTCTCCAATTTCCAGCCGAACGGTGTATTATGCTGTTAGATCCAACTGACCAGGATGTGCCTCGCAGCCCTGTCTATGTGCAGAGGACAGAAAATATGAGAGGTGTGGAGAAGGACTCACTTTCATCAAAGTATCAGTTTCCAGGATAGTTTGGAAGCCCACAGCATTATTGTATTACACATTGCACAGAAGCGTGCCTTGTTCATTTTTTTTAGTGTTTCAGAAATAAAAGACTTTTCTTCCAAATTGCGCTGGGAGGCAAATTCTTCAACAGTGTAATAGAAAATGTTAGACAATATTCCGTACTGGAGCTATTGACATTTTTGGTAGTCGTGACACTTTGATTTTTCTCAAAACATATGGATCAAGCCTGAGTGTGTTATTGGACAGGAAGACCTGATGAAAGGCCTTCCTTTATCTTTCTTTGTATTTTTTTTCCCCTCTGTTTGTTCATGGCTTTCTCTCTGAATATAATCGTGGTTTTCTTATGCTGCCCAGGGAGTCGTTATTGCCTTACTAAATATTTTATAGTGCACAGTGCACCATACCTGCCAACTGGTTATTATTTGTTATATAAAAAAATAAAGGCGTAGCATGTGAAAAGGAGCGTGTGTTAAAATTTCAAAACTACACACAGAATAATTTTAAACCCTTAAATTAGATGTCAGGCTGGTTTAGGTTTTTGGATTTTGTTTATTTGCTTGAAAAAGGTCCGTTTATAGTTTGGGAGGATTTTTCCCCTCTCTTTTTGGTATGTGTTCCTCCCTCTGATTCCAAGCACTTGTTTCCTCACAGTTTCGTTTCCTATTTGTTCAAAAGGGAAAAGTTCAAAGCTGCTCTGGCAGCTGAGGGAAAAGCTTGCTGAATGCTAACCCTCAAGTGTCTGTCTTGTCCTGACCTTGAGAAAGTAGCAGTAAACTGTTCTATTGCAAACACCACATGTGTGTTTTGTTAGACCAGGTTAGGAGGGGTCAGAGCTCACCTGAGGCTTGGACTGCAGATTTAGACTGCTTTTCAGCAGCATAATGTATTTTTAAAAAGGGACATTCTCGCCTTTGTAAGGGCCTAATATAGGCTCTGTTTAAAAACCTGTCAAAATCCCAAGCACACACTCCATAAAATATAAATAAGTACTTACTGTTTGCAGATGTTTCTTGTTTTTCATAATGTTTGTATTTGAAGTCCCGAATCCCCGCTTCCTGTCAGAGCCAGCCCTGTTGCTTTAGTCCATTTATTTCTGAAGGAACGGGAAGAACTTCAAAATGCAATTTCTCAATGAAGACACTTTCTGTCAAACCTGTCAGTGTTCGCAGCACAATTACCTTTTTTCAGACTAAGGCTTGCGTTTATGGCTTTGACTGCACGCACAACCTCTCTTCCCCCCAGCTCAGCTAAAACAGTTGCTGTTTTTTAAAGACTCCCACTTGCCATAAATTGCGGCTTTAGGTTCTTTCAAAGCAACAGGGTAACTTTGCAGACCTTCCTCCTATTTGCATGTTTTAATTCATTTGATAACGGATACAAAGTATATTGTAGGGAACAATTCTGTCCTGGGAAAAGGGATAGATCGGATTTTTTCGCCTGCAATCTATCAAGCATCTCCCTCGGTAAGGTGAGCTCTGCTGAGCCATTTCTCAAAAGAGGAGAGAAAAGACAGGGAAAAAGAATTGTTTCAGAAACACGGCTACCAGCTCGCCTCAAAAGAACAACAGCTTTTTCTGACCTACTGTCTGTCTGAAGAGTAGGTATAGATCATTTTTAGGGGACCATCTCTATTCCACTTAATCCAAAGAGAATTTTCTCAGATTTGGATTGAGCTTCTGTTCTGCCCACGTTATAAGAAATAGCGCTTTTGATGGATAGCTTATCTGAGATTATTTAAGGTATTATTTTGATTAGTTCTCATACCAAAAAATGAAATCATCTGGACGGAGGACCTCACAAATACTTCTTATACTCAAGCCTTTTTTGTGTAGGGGAAGGTGTTTTCCACGTGCTATGGCATGCATGGGCTGATGAGAACAACGCTGCAGGTAATTCCTGGGTATCTCACTGCAGGCTGAAACCACGCGCTGCTCAGTCTCCCTCCATAACCCCTGGGCATCAGACGTGTGTCTTATTTGTAATGTGCATTTCCCCGTTAGGTGATGAAGCCTTACCTTCGTGTGCCTGCTTTAGTCGCCATCTTTTTAGATTAAGTTTCTTTTCTCTAGCTCCCTCCTCTAGCAGTTTAGCCTCTCCGCTAGCGGCAGGCTCTTTAGTGTGCAATGCCACTGCACTGCTGGCAAGGAGAGGGGGAGAAGAAAAGCCTCTCCTTTGTATTACAAATTCAAAGGGTCATTATTCCATCGTTCCCTATGGACAAATGTGTGAAGATTATTGTGGGAAGTTAGTATTTATTCTGAAGCCCTAATATGATCCTCTTGAACATTTTAATAATGCATTCTCTGGGGTCCGTGCTGCAAGTGTTTAAAAGGAAGCAATATGCGTTAGCGCTGAATGGCTGCTGCTTTGCTGAAATAGTCTAAGTTATGGGGTTGCTTTTGATCAGTCCCTGCTTAAAAAAAAAAGCAAAAGTCCCTTTGCCCCCTTCCTCACCATCCTAGAGTTCTTTTATCAGTTACACTGATCTAGAAGCAAGGACAAGGCCACAGTATTATATGTCCACATTTGTTACACTGATTTACGAGTTTCTTAATTCTAAACCCCTTACCTTATCAATGGCCTCAGGAAGTCCTAAATCCCTGATATTAAGCAGAGAAAGAAAACATTTAGAATCAAAATAGGTGGGTTTTTTTGTTGGAGATAAATACAGGATAAACAGCGTTCACTTGCAATTTGCTGCCTTCCCCGTAATTTTAAAGCTTCCCTAAGCATGTGTTGTTTCTGTAGGGTCTGATTATAAACATATGCGTGGGACAATGCGCATGCATGCTTGGATCAGGTCAGTGGAGTTTTCTTCATCTTTAAAGCTCAAAAACCATAAATCAAGATGAAAATACTCCAGCCAAGAGCTTTACCAATTGATACAATTTTAAAATAGGCCGCTGCTAAGGCTTGAGGGAAAGCTGACATGATGACTTTTATAATAGCAGAACGTTTAAGGTTATAGAAATAAAAGGAGGAGGATGAAATCAGTCCCGTTGATCTTAGCCTGCAGGCTCTCTCAGCTAACTCGAAGCTCCAGCAATTATTTCTGCTCTGGCTTTTCCCCCTTTTTTCCAGCAGTCTGTTTGAAATGAAGCAGAACCAGGCATGGCAAGCTTATCAGTGTTGTTAGCTGACAGGGAGCACATCACACCTGCTTTTACTTGCTAGATTTTCAGGCACTTTATGCCACAGAAGAATGTTGATTTTGTTCTTATAATGTGTAAAGATTCATTTATTTCACCTTTTGAACCTGGCAGAGCCACTCAATTTTGATGGGAGTTTGTTTTCATCCTGGCATTTGGAAAACCCTGGCAATTACTGGACTGTGGCCCAAGGCTACCTTGATGAAACGTGGAGATGATCAAACCCAACAGACTATGGATCTGGCCCGGCTGAAAAATGCAGCCTGCTGAAACCCTGAGGGACTAAGGAGAGCTTGGGAGTGGCTGAGGCTCAGATGTGCTGGTGTCACCTTGGTCATTGTACAGCTGTTCTCGTAGAGAAGTGTCCCATGGATACTCACCAGAGCATCAACGGTTGGGGTTTGCAACCCTGCAGTACCACTGGAAGAGTCCTGGGTAGAAATGACAGCAAGGATAGGCCCAGAAAGCTTCTCTTCATACTTACTTGCCACCTTTGGGGGTTTTAGTCATACCCGAGTTTTCTAATTTCTCCTTAGAGAAAACCATGAGCATTACAGTTATTGCCTGATCTGTAGTTATTTTAGCAGCTCCTGCCCATCTTGCTATGTAATTGTATAAGATTAGGAGGATCATAACCCATAATAAGAGGTCTAACCCATCTTTTCCAAAAACCTGTTCCCGTCTGTGGTACAGATAGGTCATTCTTTCCATGCCTTCTAGCCAGGCCCATCTAATCACACAGCTCAAGGAGCAAAGGAATTAATTCACCCAAAGGGTCCCATTACGAGATATTCTGTCATCTCCATTTTAAACCTGTGAAAGCCTTATTTTGAGTGCCACTGCCAAATGTGATAACAGGAGTCTTGCACAGCTGAAGAGAGCTCAAGTATCTGGGATCTGTGCTATGTAATTGTTCTTATGCAGACCTACTTTCAGTTGCACAATGATGCTTGCAGGATTTGAGCTTGTAGCATTGAAAGCAGTAGGAATCTCTCTGCTGACTTTTAATGAGAACAGCTCAGACTTTCACTAAAGCAGGCACTTGGGCAAAAGGAACATTTCTT
>VYZW01010812.1:2621-19892 GCA_013401315.1 Balaeniceps rex | reverse complement strand
AAAAAAACACCACCAAACATTTTAACAGGTGATCATTCAGCAGTATTACTGAATTATTACTGTTCAGCAGTATTACTGAGTGAATTATTTTTTCTGTTTGTGAGGTATTTTAAAGTGATTCAATCTGAAACAGTTAATCCAAAAATATTTGAAATTGCACCATTAAAGATGTGATTACGGATGAAACATGAAGTTTGAAAATGGGAATTCCAAGGTTGCTTGTTTTCTGGAGCTTTGCCTGTCCTCTTTAAAGAATGCCTTGCAAAAAAGACTGAGTTGAAAAGTACACAATTTTTACCCCCTCCTTCCCCCACGATTTATAAGGATTCAGATTTTCTAGACTATGTGTAAGGGATAAAGAAATTGTAAATGTGCAAGAAAGCTGTGTAAGACTGATACTATTCCACCATCAGCTGTAACTGTCCAGCATATGTTACACACAGGCATAAAATATGCTCCTATGCGTCTTTATGGATTATGTGTTGATGAATATTTATTATATCTTGTTATTGCAAAATGTTCATGCAAAAGCATCTGATTGACAATTATTTTATTGCTGTTTATTTGTTATAATTTTTGCTTTGGCAGGGGCTTAAAAACTGACATGCATTTTCTGATCTATATTTGGCTTCAGAAAGCTTCTGAAAATTGGTTGAAAATGTATAAATTAAAAAAAATTACCCAAAGCAAAATAATCTTTGTTTGACCTTAGGTTATGTTTTGTGGTATCCTAATACCACCTTGGTATCCTAATACCACCTCCATTATTCTCTTTGGTCTTTAGTTTATACTAATGGGCTGATATTATGCTGGGCAACTTTAATTAGGGTGTCTATTGCTTAGTAGGCAGCATTTTTGCTTTCAGGCAAGTATGACATGCTGTACAGTAGAGACTTAATTCCTGTTCAGGGAAAAACTGTAATATGTCTCAGTTGCCAAGTGCATAGTGAGCAACCACTCTTAGGGAAAAAAAAAAAAAAGAAAAAAGGTATTCTCTCCTAGATACAAAACACCCATAATCCCATTAATGTAAATGAGTGATTACACATGTGCATATCACTGGGAGAATACATTGTCAGGAGATGCCAGAATTTTAGATGAGATAGAAATAGCACATAGTATATCATTTAATGAAGACCCCAAATATTCTTGTGAAGGAAGTTCTGTGTTACCATCAAGTCTGAATCTCTGGATTTTTATTTTTATTGTCTTATTAGAATTATAGGAAAAGTAATCTCTAAGGCTCTATTGCTATATTAATAATCTTTTTACCTTCAGCGTTTGTTTCATAGCTTTTTAGATTTGCCTTGCAAATGCAAGCTCAGATTTACTGTAGATGACTTTAATGAAAGGTGAGTTTGTTAGACAACATTGTGGGTGCACATATATTTCTGGAGAAATTTTGTTGAAATGTTACAGTCCCTAGGACACATCACACAATTCAATATCAGTGTTACTGACATATCTGTGAAAACAATCACAAAGATAAAGAAGGTGCTCCATCATGTGTTCATTTCCATCAAATTAATAATACATGAAGTTCATATAGTACAAAATGTCAATTATTTATTTTTTGTATATGCAAAAAACAAGAAGAACTGTGCAGCAAGCATTCTTGTTGTCAAAAAATGAGAATATGAATTTAAAAGATCCCTGGTAATTGTTCCATTTTAAAGTAATAATTATTATTTTTACAACACAGTAGAAGATACTATTAAAATACTTGTTTGTACTACACTCAGTTGGACATTTTGTGAAAGCAGACTGAGATTTATACTTTAGTCCTTTCAGAATATACATTATAAAAGATAAAGGTATACATTACCATATTCCTAACCTTTATATGAAAGGAATAAAGATGGAATATTTCAGCAAAACCAACCAGTGATTTTTAAGTTATAGTAAGACATTAAGACTGGGAAAACTCAAGTGAAAAGAAAAACACTGTAAACATAATGAAGTTATTGATTTTAATTTTCTGGCTTTCTCATTGAAGAATGAAGCATCTGTACAGGATAGCTGATACAGAAAAGTGAAGGAATTGGAAATCTAGAGCAGATCCAGCAGAAGAGGGTTTTTTCAATAGCTTTAAGATAAATAAATTCCATTTTTTGTATGCTTGGCTGGGAACAAAAAACCAATGCAGAGATAGCATTAACTTTGTTGTATTCCCACAAGTGTATATGTTTGGACATATTTCTCACTGGTATTCAAGCATATATATGTCGGTCAGTTTAGCCCATTAACCAGTGAAAATGAGTTATTCTGAAAATCCAGACTCCCTTCCCTGGTCACAAATGAAAGCAACCACACAAAAGCTCACACATACGGAAAGTTGGGGGGTTTGGGGTAATTCAGTGACCATGCCCTAGATTCCTATCTGATCCTAATCTCACAAGTTATTTGGTATCTTTATGCCAGTAAAATAACAAATAATTTCTTGCCTATAAATAATTAGACTTCTTGTAAAGCTGGCTTTACTGAAGAAGCCATTATTTTTTACAATAAAGTCTTCAGCAAAATCGTATTTTGCTTTGGTAGCTGTATTGTCAAAACCAGAACTGGTCAGAATTGTTATATGGAAAATGCTGACCGAAACAGTTTCTTTTGGATTGTAATAGGATTTTGTGTGGAAGTTTAGTATTCTGTGCAATTGAAAATAAAAAGGTTTTTATAACACTGAAAATGTTCAGTTCTGATATATTAAAAAGAGCTATGAAAAAACTTAGAAGGCATATCAAAACAAAAAGACTGAGCTGCAATGCAGACATAAGAACATAGAGGAACTGGAAATTCTGGGGTGTTTTTTCCCCTTTTTTGCTGTGTCTCTGACCTAAATAGCGATTTGCTTTATCTCTGTGCTTTCGTCTTCTATCTCTACAATAGTGCTGTGAAGATTAATCCATTAATGATTGTAAAGTGCTCATATTAGTAGTGGTGTTGTAGTCATGATAGTCTCAGCATAAAAGTGAGGCAAGATATTTAAGAAGATTCAGTATCTCTTATTAGTTATAGGCATTTCAGATGTAATATTAGACTTAATTATGGAGAAACAGGTAAGTATTTGGGCACACAAGCCCATTTTTCAGGTCTGAAATACAAGCAGCAACCTTGATGCATTCAGATAAAATGTTCTGAAATTCATCTAGGTCCCACCCATCCATCCATCCAGCTCCTAACACAGCTTTCAGCCATGTAGGACCAGGGCTGCTGTGAAAAGCTGTGGGAATACACAGCGTCGCTACTACCAAGAAGTTCACAAACCTTGGTGCAATATTCCTAGTAGCATATGAGTAAGAAAAAGACAGCAGGCAGCGTGTTAGGGGGGTTGTGCTGCAGATTCCCATTGGAGTGGGAAGTTAGAGACCCACTTAGCTAGGGGTAGTCAGTGGAAAATATAGCTGGGCATAGTTCCTATTGCCGTATGCAGGAGGTATTGCTGCCAGCGCTGACAAATACTTAAAACAATTCCTTGCCAGCAAAAAAGGATGACTGTGTTAAGCCAAAATGTATGCACATTTGCATTTGTGTGGGAATCTGCTGTCGTACTTACTGTTTTGAGAAATATTCTAAATTGGGATACTTATAAGTAGGAAAAGAATATCCTCAAATGAAGATCACTTTTCTCTTAAAATAAAGGAATGATATTTAGTGACTCTCTGGCAAAAGGGATTAAGGCAAGCTGTCATGTCTTATTTACAGTGTTCTAGTGTCGAGGAGCGGTAGTTACGGACTAAAATGCTCCACCGGACTCAAGAGCACCATTGTGCTTGGCGCTGTACAAACACATGGCAATAAGGCAGCTTAGTCCCATGAGCCAAGAAAACAGAAAGATGCCGACAGTGCTAGGGGTCAGAACGACAAGCAGAGGTTTTAGCACAGCTAAGCCACCGAGGAGCTGTCACATTCTGTATGGGTGTGATGGCAAAGAACAGCTTTGAGAAGGAATTTGATGGAGACCTTTGCTACCTTGTTCTTCTGAAGGCGAGCTGGGTGCTGCGTGGGTGAGGAATTTTTCGTGAGTGCCTAGCACTGTGTCATTGATGAGGGGCATTTGGGGCAGGGGGGGTTGCACATAGGGGTCTGATGACAAAGGTACAGCATCTGCAGTGACAGGAAAGGGAGGACACGCTGCAGCAGGACAGCTGGCAAACCTAGAGCAGGGAAAAAGCCACGTACAGACACTGCCTCCAGCTTCTCTGCCAGGTCCAGTTTTGGCTCTGGAGGCTTAAGGAGTTGATTCTATAGAAACATGATGGCCCTTTAGGTACCAAAGCAACTAAAATAACTCCTGGTTATTATAGTTTATTCCAAGTACAGCCACAGGATCCAATCCTGCAATCTTCCCTCACACAGCTAATCAAGGCTCTGTCCAATGGGTTTCCAGTTGTGAGCAGGACTGCAGACTGGCCGCTCACTAGTTGGTTGAACGCTTGGTGGTTTTCATCAAGTTTTTTGTGTGAAGGAGCATGGCACAGTGACTTCAGGGATTTGTAGTGCAGAGAGAGGGAGATAGCACAGGGCCACTGGGCCTGCTCAGCTTCTTTGAGGCTGAACATCTCAGGAAGCCATGAGTCACTCTGAAAATAGGATTCATAAAGTCGTGATGGCATTTGAGATGGTTGAAAAGCTTTCAGTTTCCTGTTCTTGTGTATAGACTCCAAGCATAACATATTAGTGATGTGGAACTGCTTTTTCTTGATAAAGCAACTTCCTGGTAGGACGCAGCAATGCAGCTTGGGGTGGGTGTTGCAAAGGGCAGAGTTGCTGGGTAAGGCAGAGCCCTCTTGCAGCATCTGCACTAGCTGTCATTACTGAAACAGCATTTCAGTAAGATATACAGCATCCCGTAAGACTTCTTTCATTATACAGTGAGTCTCATTTCCCTTCTTAAGTACTTTAACTTGGCTGGAGCTGTATAACTGTGCTGTCATTGAGGGAGGGCCAGGCTTAATTCCTTACTCCAGTCATAATGGATTTTCCACCTACTCATACCATTCTTATACTGACATGTCACCACTGATTTCAGTGAGTTTCTTCTGATTTGTACCGTTAGAAAAAGAGAAACAAATCTATAAGCTGATACATCTGGAATAATTTTAAGGAACACCTCTTCCTTAAAGATTATCTGTATATATTCAGAAAATTTATGTTCCTACATTTTCAGATTAACCTAAATTAGAATGTGAAAAATTTTTAGACTTCTAGTTATTTCACTTTTCAAAAAAACTCTTTTCACAACATTGCTATTGAAAACCAAACTGAAAATATGGTTGTCCGCTCTTACAAATGTTTCCATGAAACTGTAGGACTGAGAAAAATACAATTTTTTTTCCTGAAGAAGTTACAATTTTTGTATGTCAGATTTCCCTTCCCTCCCCTCCCCCCTGCTCTCTCTCCTTGATACTTGACACAAATTATTGGGGCCCATGATCTCTGACCATGCTGATTCAATCCAATGCACCCACCATTTGAAACACTGTAGTAGGCTGGCGCAGAGACGACCCGACAGCTGGCTGGAACGGACCCTCCAGCCCTTTGGGAGTGGACCTCAGGCACTCACTGTGACAAATCTCTCCAGCACAAGTGCTTGTGATCATTTGCTACAGCCTCCATCTAGGGAAATCTTTTACACAGCAATTATTATTAACACTTAAGCCCCACAAAAAAATGCATTTGAAATCTAATTTTTAAATCAAACTTTCATCCACACAAAATCGCCCAGTTTATCAGCAGGATAGGGGCTTTCAAAGCTATTGACAGTTTTGAGTTATGAGTGGCTTAAAAATTATTAACAAGGAACAAAATGTTATGGATTTTTTTTATATACCTATGCATTTCAAGTCTCTAAGGTCACATTTGCAAGCTCTTTATTCTATATGTTTGGACAAGCTGTAGTCTGGAGTCAGATCATCAGATCATTTACATTTTCTCAGCTGCAGAGTTCTAATCTGAAAAACCTTTTTCTTAAATGAAAAGTTACAATTCTCACACAATCTTGTGACTCCAAATGTTCAACTTCAAGAACAACAAACATTGTGAGACCCTTGATAAAATGGTAAGATTTGCAATATCAACTTAATCTCTTTGTTTGAAAATGTAACCTGGCTTGGTCATTCAGAGCAGTGTATGCGCTCTGGATCCTGAGCTTTGCTGAAGACAATGGCAAAGCAGCCCACCGTGGCTCCACAAGACCTGATAAAGTCAGGGTACAGATGGGAAGGCAGCTGTAATCTGGAGCATGCGTGCTGATGAAGCGGGAGGGCAGCAGTGAGCTCAGGTAGTCCTATTTCTGTCCAGGATTTCCTGGACTGAAATATATGCTCATGTGTGGCACAGATGGTCTATGCATTTGCAGCAAATCTATGGTACACAAGACCTACAGCATGTGTCCTGTACAGTTGATGGGTGCTCCTGCTGTACAGTTGATCTGTACTTGCTTGGGAGCCATTTGCTTGGCATTTCTGGATGTCCATCAGCTTGGCAGTAGTTACTGCTCGTACTGGGTTGCCAGAAATCCTGGAACAATGTCCAGAATCTTTAAATTCAGCCCAGACAAAATTTCCAGGTGGAAAAAAGAGGATGAGTCCATGGCAACACCATCATAGCCTGACATAGTATCTTCTAACACCTGGTAAATCTGTTCATACTTTTAATATATTATTAGATTTATGGAGGCAAAAAAACCCACAGTGAATTTTGCAAAGATAACCTCCTATGAGAAAGAAAAACAACTTTTTAATCTGAAGTGACCATGTAGAGTGATTGTATTTGTGCATTACCTGCTCTCAAGGGACAGTGCGCCAGGCTCTGGTGCATGCTCCACTCTAAACATAGCTCTAGCAGTAATCTGGGGCTTCTTACTTGGGAAATTGTTCTTTCTTTTTTCCCCCCCCCAAAAAAAGTTTTCCTGTAATTTTGGGAGAATCTTCTCAATCCAGAATGAATGGGTCTTTCTGTAATACCACTAAATTGCCTCTGAGTGTCTCTATAGTTCATCTCCTCCTAGAAAGCAGCCAAGCAGGAATGATGCAAGAGAAATGAGTCACTGAAATTTATTGGTGTCTGCTTTGGTTTTGTATTCATAACATCTTTTACTGTTATTTTTGAGGATATTGCAGATTGAAACAAGGGCAGATCAAGTGTCCCAGTTGTGTTTAAAGGAAGTAAATCTTTAAGAAATGATTGTGGAACAGATGTTAAATAAATGATTTTGAATTAAGAACCGTGACAGAGCGGTGTACCTAGGGACACTCCTTAATAGCAAAAAACTTACTGTGTCTTAGACCTATGGCTGATAAAGGGAAATCAGATTGTTTTATTGTTATAACTACATAATGTAGTAATTTAACACAAAAGTAGAAAAATGGATTGTTAAGTCTCCAACATGAATATGATTTTAAGCCAATGATCACTTACTGTAAGACAGCATCCTAGTATCTGTCAGGCCTGTCAGGTGAAGAGATACATTAAGGTTTTCAGATTGGAATTTCAGTGGCTTTTGGTTCTATGCAGCACTGAGATGGGTGTGTTGGTAATGGTGGGTAGAACTGGGACTTGTGTGTACCTTTATCAGAGTGGAAAACAGACTTTGAGAAAAAGTATTCTATTTTCTATCTGGCTGTTGATGAGGCTTTAATACACACAATATCTATACAAAAAAGAAAATATTGTGCACATGTAATTTTTAGGAGTGACCTATACATATGTTGGCACAGAGTAATATATAATTGAAGTAAATGGCCTAATGAATAACCAGACTCCTTTTTACAGGAAAAAAACCTAAACACATTAAGCAGGCAAGGCATACTAGTTTTTGTCTCGGAGTTGCACTAGTTCTTGTTAGTTCTAGGCCGTAATACGTATCTCCACTTACATGTAAGTGTTCACAGCTTTGAAACTGAAGTCTTGTTGGTTTTCAGGCTTATATAAATAAGTTTATCAGGAAGACATTTCATGACCCTCCTGCTCCAGGGCAGTTCGGTACAAGGCAACACTTATATTGTGAGGCTTCCACATACCTTACACCCTACCACTGAGCTGGCCATTCACAGGCATAGCAGCAAATCTTTTGTTTGAAGAGGCAACTGAAATACTAACAAAATGGAATTTCTTTTTATTGAAATGTTTTGTTGCTGCTGTATTACATAATGACTCACTTTTGTGTCATAAGTTGTATGCAAAGATCACTACGGAGAAAAATGAAAGCTGACTTTGTGCTCCTCGGTCTGATGTTTACAGTAGAAATATTTCCCAACCTCAAAAGCGAAGCCTCTCATGAACACAAAGAACAATTAATGCATTCATTCAAACCTGGAGATTGTAAATACTTCTGTTGTTAAAGCTAAAGGAATAGTGTTATGGCATAAAGGGAAATACAAATCCAAAATAGTTTACCTTTTGCATGGTAGTAACACTGGCTACAGTATATATGAAAAAGAGAGGGGAAAAGATGTAGCTGGTTTCACTCTGATAGTGAAGGTTCAGGACTTTCAGATTATATGACAGGATAGCAAATAATTTTAAAATAAAAAACCTACATAGTCATTCTTCCCAAGGAGACTTATGTACCCTTCAGTGAGGTAAGCAGTTTGGCCTGTAGTATATAAAAAGATACCTTGTTCTGCTCTCTTTGAAAGAGCACTTGCAATCATTACTTGAGGCAGGGATGTGTTCCTTCCATTGACAATAAATGTTATGCATTGGTAATAAATATTATGAGGTTAGACTGGTGCTAACAGTTTGACGTACTGGTCATAATGAGAACAACAATATGGCTGAAGAAAATGGGATTTTAGAGTCCTAGACCTTAGGAAATTATTTTGGTTTGCCCCTATCCTGCACCCAGTTCATGCCTGCATGTATAAGAACTTTGTGGCATTCTCGATGATCAGAGAATTTTGCCTGTGGAGATCAAAATACAAGATTTTCTTGTATTAGAGCTATCCCCCATCACATTGGGTAGCTGTTTACTCCACCAGATCTCTCCTTTCAGGGAACTCACCCAAGGGAGTAGGCATGGTCGGCATATCCTCCTTCCTCTGATGTCCCCAAAGGAGACTGCTGCAGGTCATCGGTGCTAGGGGATGGAATAACCTGAGGGGTTGATGTTGTTACTTTTGCTTGTATAAACACATCTGTCTTGGCAATGGTCTCTGTTTCTGTCCCCAGCATAGATTACTCGTGCCTGGAGGAGAGAAAGGCAGCTCTGCAGCAGGCTTCTTGCAAGTGCAATTTGAGTAAATGTCCACCTCACTGCTGAGGTGTTTCTGTGTATTTTATGTGGGAGGCAAAGTCCTTCATCCTGGTCAGAACCAGGCTGGCTGGCTGACAATGAGTGATACCTCTCCGTCACTGCTACTGAAGTATAGCTAGGCAAAAGGTTACTTGCCCTGGAAAGTATTCCCTGCTTACTTTAGACTGCAGAAACAACCGGGGCCATACTGCAGCCTGGCAGATGTACACGGTGACTTGCAGAACAGAGGGAAACTTCAGCACAAATACACTGGAAGTATCATATGACAGCACAGCAAAAATTAGTGTTGTAATATTGTGTGCATTTGAACTTTTCCAAATGTATTTGTGTGTATTGAAACAATAGCCTGCATGCATCCTTTTCAGTGCAATTTGCCTAATGGAAACCTGTAGTTTGCAGATGACCAACTTCTTAGTCACCTGCACCGTGAAAAGAGTGGTGTGTGTACTTTTAGGTTGTGTAATGCAGGTACAAAACCTTGTGACTCAGGCATGGACTTGAAAAGGAGAGAAGTGAATTCAGAGTATCTGCCAGATGATAACTGTGTGTATGTGCCTATGTGAAAAGACTTCCCCGTATTTTCAGAAGCCACCAGCTGTTGATCAACTCTGCTTAAAATCTATGCTAAGCATTTCTGAGACAGATTTGTAGAAGTCCTGAGCATTAAGCTCTCCCACTGGAGTTCAAAATCATTCTCTAATTTATTCTTTTGTGGGAAATCTTTATGTGTGCAAAATACTGTAAATTCACGAGCAGTATTTGTGAGAACCAAGCGGCAGGTTAGACGTTCAACTCCTTGACATGCACATGTGACCCGATGGCCCTGTCCTGCACAGTGCAGAGGACCTTTACATCCCAGATTGAATGGTTGTTGAAAGCAATGGGAAATGTAATGGATAAGGGGCTTGGCACTTCAAAACAGGAGGCCTAATTTGTGTGCACAATGGCAGTCATCCAAAAAATTAGGCAAACATGTCAGAGATAAAATTTGCAAGACGCAAATTGTAAAGTTGGAGAAAGAATTTCCAAGAGCACTTATACTCTGCAAAGCAAAAAAAAATTTCAGATACAGACTAAAAAATACATGCAGTAATAATATAATTTATATTCTACTACATTATGATGCAATCTATCTTTTTCTAAAAATGCAAAAAATACATACAAAATAAATCTGCAGAAGGAATTAATTACTTGCCAAATGTCAGGTTTGAAACACAAATTGTTTGATTACAAAAGAGCACTTGAAGCCACTGATGTATCTTATTTGCTTTGCCTTTGTGTAATTTAAGAACCCAATTGACATTTCTTAATTTGGTATTTTATGAAATTCCCTCCCGCCAAGCACTTTCTTTCCAGATTTCCTCCAAGTACAAATTTTTCTATGGCCAAGTTCTAAGCTCTTGACACAAGTTTAACAATAGCAATACAAATATGTTACTATAAGAATCCCATTCCCTTTAATTTTTCCCTTTCATCACGTTGCAAACCCAGACAGAAAACATGAGCTTCTCCATATGGGATTTTAAAGAGGCAAAGATGGAGCCATGTAGAAGAGATGCTGCTGAGGGCTGAGGCACTGGGAAATCTCGGGGCCAGCGTGTGCCACAGCTGTTTTGAGAAGGCACTTTAGGCCTATAAATTCCAAAACTTTTTTCCACCTACATCTTTAAGTTTTGATTTTGTTCTTCAGATATCCCCTTTAGATCTGAGCAAAAGGTGACAAGTTAGAAGCAACAGATAATAATAGTGTGATTGTGCGAAAAAAATAGTGTGAATCTTTGTATTTGTAGCAATATTGCAACTGTCATTGGGATATTCTTCTTTATTTGGACCTTGAAGAATTAGTTGTGGAGCAAGACCTCTTGTTGTGGGTCTGTCTGAACACAGAACAAAAAGGAAGTTCCTAAAACTGAGACTTAGGAATGGGTGAGATGCTTTTTGCAAGATTACTTGCAGCTGGCTCTGCTACTGCCTGTTTTCATAACATAATGCTTTCTTACTGTCTTACTTAGCTGAAATTGGTATGCAAGAAAAGATGCATCAAAGTCAGCAATTAGAGTGACTTCATCTAACTTGCTCAGACAGTTGAAGTAGCCGTGTTTGATTTTGCTTAGGAAATCATTAGCACCTTAACAGAAGGCAGGAAACTTTGATCAAGATGTGATAGATGCAGATCAATATAATGTGTAAAGATTTAATTTGGCTGTGGTATTGACACCTGGTGAAAGAACTGGTTTATGGCCAGTTCTCTCGGAAAGTTTGCATAACTGTTCAATACTGGCCTAGTGTTTTACATGGGAAATAACGCAAGCAGCATTCAGGTTATGTTTTATATTACTTTTTTTTTTCCTGCAGAGACAGTTTATCTGTATTTCAAGGGATTATTTATGAGTAGGTACTCAGATCCAGTCAGTGGGATATCCTGGTGAGCATAGAACTGGCCAGGGACATCTGGCTTAGGAAGATGAAAACAACCGAGTTGTGGAATTCAGGGGACACAGCCGGGCAGAGCCAGCTGCGCCATCCTGCCTGAGCTGAGCAGGGTTAGGAGGTTCAGGAGCTTCCCACACACATGTACACTTGCCTTACTAAAGGTCACTGTCTGTCATATCTCCTGGCACAATGGTGCACGTACCTTCGTTGTATTTTGTCAGGATTATCTGGTTTAATTTAAACACTTTTTATTTTCCTAAGTCAATAGCTTTGACAGAGCAGATGAGGGAGCAGCCAGAGAGCTCAGTGGAGGTGAGCAGCACGGGGGAGACACCCATCACCTCCTAACCTGTCTCAGCTGCAGCCAGAGACCAGACACTAAAAGTGCTTTTTTTCTAACTGGGCTTAGTTCAGTTGCTTTGCAATGCCATAGCAAATTAAATTCAATCCTACTTTAATCCACAATTAATTCCTTAGTTATCTTCTCAAGTTATTTTCAGATTCGAACACCAGACCACGGATTACACTGCCTGGCTAAATGATGGCTTCAAACTGTCCATCCCTTGCTATCAGATGGACACAGACCATTCCCAGTGGAAGTACATAGCTTTCCCCTGGACTGCAGAAGGAAAGTTTTGGGTGTGTTACAGCTGGGATAAAAGGGCTGGAGCTATCAGGGCCCTGAGGGCATTCAGAGGTCTCAATGGTCCTGACCAGCCCCACGTGGGTCCTCCCCACACCCCCAGCCTAGGTGCTCCAAGCTCAGCCCTGGGCTGCCAGTCCTGCCTGAGCTTTGCTGCAGGAGTGCTGGGCTCCAGCTCAGCCATGCCCCCCTGCCTGGCCACGGACCACTGATCCAAACCCCAACCACTCAACTGATTTCCTGGCCTGACCTCAGCTCCACTTTGTCACCTTGTACCATGGGATGGGCCCTGCCCTGCCAACTGTGCGATCCCTGTCCCTCAGGGAGCAAATGGCCCTCACACTCCATGATAGGCACATTGAAATGGCCTGGACAACAGGCAGCCATATTGCATTGAGGACAGTGTTGGTGAAGGGGTTTCCTCTTTGAGATGATCTGTAAGTAGCCTTGAGGGAAAAAGCAGTAATTTTCTTTGTTTCAGGCTGGAGAGTCTCTGTGTTGATTTGGTTTGGTTGAATATCTGACCAGTGGGTCTGCACTTGCTGGTGGTGAGCCTAGCCACCTATCTGCACCCAGACATGCATTTTTAGCTCTGCACACCTGACTTTGCTTTTTACCCTTCTGATGGAGCAGCTAATACAAGTATGCTGGTGCATATAAATGGATTCTGCTGTCTCTAGTGTGGTAGTAGCAGTCTCCATCACAAAAATGTTGTAAGCTATGTTCATAATTTTTTTTGTCCTTTGGTGAATTTTGCTTTATCTTTTCTACTGCCTGAAGCTGTGAGCAGTTTTGAAAGGTCCTACAGTGCTACCTTATTCCTCAAATCTTTGGCTGGAGACCTTACTTATGCGGTACCTCCATACCAAAATGCTGAAAGTGTTAGTTCATCTTGAGGGTAATACAGAGATTTTTTTTTTTTCTTTTAAATGCACTTTAGAATTTTTTAGGATGTTTGAAGAAGGACAGGGGACTCTTGAATACCTCTCATTTTGTCCTATCTGTATTGCTTTAAACTGTTCTCTTTTGTCAGGATCCTGTTAATGTAGTTGCCCCACTGCACTGTCTCTGTATGGCATTTCCTTTGGAAGACAAGCTTTTGCAATTCTTTATTTAACTTAAAGATATGGTCACATAAGAGTGTTTAGTGTTCTCAAGGGAAAGAAAGCTTAAAAGGAGGGTAGGTTTACATGGATAAGGAGGTTGGCATGAATAACTATAGCATTTAATAGAAGAGAAACTTTAAACACCCTAGCAAATGTGTCAGTCTGTGAAAGTTAGACAGCAGCTTGATGACTTGTTCAGGGTTGAATTTATGTTGGGCTCAGCTCTGCAGAGCATCGCACAGGGGTGAAATTCTGGGCTTGTTGCAGTCAGCAGGAGTCAGAGACCGCACTGCTTGGCTCAGTAGTACACGCGTCCCTTTCTGGATTTAGCCCATTCCCACTACATGAAAATAATACTATTTACTCAGGTGGATGTTGTGGTGATCGCTTAACAATTACAATGCACTTTTAGAATGAAGATTCCATCTTTGTCGACTTCTGTGAGTTTCTCTATGCCTTATGATAACTGATGCTTTTCTTGGACCCCAGCTTTAAGATCTCATTTAAAATACACAAAAATTTGTAGCCTACCTGATTGCGGAGAAAAATGTAAAATAATTTAAGTGTAACAAAGTTAGCATCAGAGAAAAAGGAAAAAAAATCCAGAATGTATTTATTTTTTCAGAAAGTTTGTGATTTTTATGGCAATGATTAAATGGAAGATAGTGGTGTTGCAATCAACAGAACCCAGATGCTGCAATGAATATTGCTTAATATAGAGAATCCATATACTTAATGACTAGCTAGTACCTATTTTGAAAGCATGCTCGAAGAAGCAGAAAAACTCAATAATTCAGTAAGCCTGACATCTCAAAGAGGCTAGGAGTAGGCTGAATCCCTCTTCTGTAGTAACTAAAGGAGGGCTTATATGCATATATACTACATCTTTTCAAAGCATATTACAGCTCCAGCTACGATGTGAGCAGCCTGACCCCTGAAGAGGGGATAAGGATACATCCACACCTCCTACTGGTAATGCATCCCCTCCTGCTGCCCGAAATAGGGAGGCTTTCAAAGCCAGAGAAGAGAGCCCTGAGTTACCTCAAATCCAGTGTCCTAATAATGAGAGTTAACCATCACTTGGAGTGAGAACAGTCCCATTGCTTCCAAATCTGTGTGCGTTGGCTTTTCAACCTGAGTAAGATCCAAGGCTCAGATAGAATGAGTCAGAGAATGAACGAAAGACCAGAAGTACATGAATTACACACACGCACACACAGAGAGAGTTTTTCTCCTGTTCCTGATTCACATCCTTTGAAGTATTCCACTTTTTCTCCCTTCCTGTAAAAAGCACTGGGGACAGAGGAAGAGCAATAAAATATTCCCAAATAACCCCTCACAGCTACAAATAATAAATATTTCATATTTTGAGTTATTTATGTTTTGTGTGTTCCCAAATAGCATTTAATTTCTTCGTTTCTCCCCGCCCCTCCCTTTAGCTTTAATTAAGTCTCATTCCTTGCCTGTCAAACTTTGGTGCCCTCTTTGTAACAGCTTGCTTCCAGGTGAGTTTTCCTGGGCTAATTCAGCCCTTGTTTTGTGTTTTAAGAGGTTCATGGTAAGACTGTCTCTGTAGTTCAGCTCTGACCAAGTGATTAACAAGGAATTTCCACTTAGTGCTTCTCCCTGACTCAAAATTGAGGTGGTACAGAATGAAGTAAAGTAAATAAGAAGCAAGCCAAATAATTCAGAAGAGGGATCTCAGTTTGTCTTAAGTGTCATCTGCCTTGTATCTGCTATGAAAACGGTAAGTGTAAATTCCAGCTTTAATGTGGAGGCTTCCCATGCACTGATTTTTATTCCTCTGTAACACATCTGTCATTTGACAACAGGTTCGTCTCAAGCGCTGAGTCTGCTCCTTGAGCTGGAGCTCCTTGTGATCAGCATCTCCCCAGCTGGTTGGAGCTGTTGTGGCTCAGAGTCCTCCCAGTCCCTTTGCTATCTCTGCAAACTTCCCAAACTTCACTTCATTATAGAGTGAGTTTGGATTTGCCCTGCTTTGAGTGATGGTACAAGTCAATAATCTCTACTCATCTCAGAATATTGTTAACTGTATATCAGAAGGCATTGAATAAAATGACAACTGAATTTTTGCTCTGTATACTCTGCAGTGGAGAGCTAAATTTTCTTATACAGTAGCTACTCCCATTAACTTGATATCTCCATGGAATGTCTTTGCGGTCAGGTTCTCACTGGTGTCAGTGAGTCCTCAGCAGTAGGACAGATGTAACCATGCATATGAAGTATAGGGCTTTGAACTAGAGTAAGCCAGATATTTCCACAGGGAAAAAATTGCTATATATAAGGATACAGGGGCTTGTACTGTAACTGTGCTCCAATTCAAAGTCTTTCTTTAATCCTAGCTGGACAGTCCTGTTTCAGATTGCTTCTACCCAGTCTGCCCACTGTGCTGCAGCATGCTGATGCTGTGCAGCCTCTTCCTTGCAATGTTTTACGAGCTTTTTTTAAATATATATCAGCCAATTCAGACGCGCTAAAGGAAAGTCCCAGTTGGTGATCCCACAGGTGCGTGAGAGGAGTGGGAGCAGGGGGAGAATATGGCAGGGATGGAAACTGTTGACTAAAATTCCTTTTATCTTCCATCTCCATATGTTCAACTAAGTTGGGTTCAGAAGTCCCCCTTGTTCAGAGCCACTGTTGGGCATAGTCTCCTGTTAACGAACATGTGTCACAAGTGGCTCCTGGAGGTAAAAGTTGATATGAACAGGCTGACTTGCATCTTCCCCATGTCTGTTTCTTCATTCCTCCTTGGGTGTTGCCACAAGTAACAGTCCAGTGAAGTAAACACATCTTTCACTCAAATATATTTTCTCAAATTTAAATGAAAGATTCAGTGTTACAACTCATGTGTTTTGAACGGGCCTGCCTAGGGTGAAAAAGTGTGTAGGATTAGGTCAAAAAAGGAGTAATCCATGGTGGGCTAGACCACAGATTTGTAAGTAGGTAGTATAATTTATATCACTCGCTGTTCTATATTGTGTGTTATGTGCTACATTACATATTAAGACTTCTCGGTATCTTTTTGTTGAAAACTCCCCCGATATTTTTTCCTGATTAAGAGCTGCTGCTCTTCATTGCAAGCTCTTTGTATCTCTAATAAAGCCTCCTTTCTCCCAGGCAATTTCAAGGCGTGCTGGGACCACGCAGTCGGCTGTGTCCTCTCACTCCAGAGCTGGCCTATGACCTTACAAGTAGGGTCAGTCAACATGCTACAAAGCTTTCCTTGCCATTTATCAAACAACAAAGCAAACCAAATTACATAGTTTCTATAGCAGGCCACTACAGTATGTAAACTGCAGAGAGGGCTTACACCGCTTGCTCATTCTGCAGTGCCGACAACATGAAAGGCCCTTTCGTTCCAGCGCCCGGAGCCCGTATTTGCCTATCTCACCTATTACCAGGCAACAAAGGGGCTGCAGAAGTTGAGCAAGCAAATGGAAAATGAAAATGGAAGAAAAAACAATTGCCTGGCTTCGAAGAAATGTTTGTCTAAAACGTATGCAGACATGTCTCGGGCAGTTTATAGGTGCTGAGGGCCCCTTTCTCTGGCTGGGAGCTGCTCTCCCTCTGCAGTAATAGAGTCAAAGAAAGGTTGAGGCAATGTCTCCTTTTACTGTATAATGTATTTATCCTCCTAACTGGTGAAATGCTCAATAGCTGTCATGATTAATCAATTACATTAGTATTTCATCTCAGGCAGCCCCAGTTGTGCATGTCACTACAGACATATTTTCAGAGATGTGGAACAGTATTGCCAGTGCTGCCAAAATCAGCTTCCCTGGTTTTGGAGTAATGAGAACATATCATCAGGT
>VYZW01010810.1:64992-86773 GCA_013401315.1 Balaeniceps rex | reverse complement strand
TTCCAAGTAATAGACTACACAACAGGACTGAAGGATCCAGAAAGACAAAGAGCACCACGGAATGTAAATTACCGAGTCAAATTACCCAAGGCGGGTGCAAAAGGTGTTTCTGCTGCACATTCTATTTCTCCTTCAGGAGGGGATAATAAAAAGCTGGAGTGGAAGAAGACCTGATGCGTACAAGCTGACAGGAGCTTAAAAATGCACTGAAGACCAGAGAGTTAGCGGGAGCAAGAACAGGAGTGGTAGAAAGGGACAAGGGTTGTGTTAAACAGACAGCACCCTTAAGAGAAAGTATGTCTCATCCCCCCTAGTAATAAGTGCACCAAACCCCATCCTTTATTTACTATATAGGCACATATCTTTGACCTATATTTTGAGAGCCATTAAGAATTCAGAATAAGGACAAACAAAAATGAGAAGAGGGTTTTGGTTTTTGTTGGTGGTGTTTTTCCTCCTCTTCTCTTTCGTGTTAAATAGCACAGCCTCAAGCCATTCCTTACAGTCGCAAACATGTTCAAATGAGACCTTCAAATACTGGAGGCTGAACTCTCCAGGGTGGACTCTGTTGTAATCATTAGGCTAAGCATAAATATAAAATTGCTGTCAACAACAAACTTGTACAAAAGAGAATGTTAAATATCGTGCCACCAAGTCAACAGGAAACTGAAGCCATCTTGTACACAAGTCATGGTCATGATGCACACTGCGTTCGCATCAAAATGTAACTTGGGTTCCTTCTGTTTATTCTTCTTTTCTGCTTATTACTTTGTGTGACAATGAAAGCCAGTAGGGGAAGAAAAGCAAAAATAAGACAGTCGTGGTAAGAACAATACTGTCAACTGCCTTTTGCCCTCCTAACAGCATCAGGAAGGCAAAGAAAATAACCATACGCTGCAAGTTTATTAAGTAAAAAGGAGGTGAGAACTCCAAAAGAGAGCAAAATCCAGAAACAGCAGATTTTGTATTAAAAAAAAAAAAAAAAAAATCACTGCATTCATTTTTAAAGATGGTGCTTTTTCTCGTGATAAATAATCTGAAGAGTAGAACCCTTCAGCAGGCAATAATAAGGTACACATGCTCTCCACTTAGTAAATCGTCTCCTACTAGATGAATTGGAGCAAATCGTCACTTTTGCCCAAAAGTGTGAAACATGCTGCAGATGCCACTGTGCATCTCAGCTGATGACGGATAAAAGAAACAGATGAATCTTCTCTTTCTTGAACTAAATGAACAACTTGATTTTTGTGACCTGTGATTCCAAAACTAATGGTTGCATGATCAAAATATGTAAAAGGCAAGAGAATACTGCACTACCACTGGACGTAGGGCAGCATTACAGAATTAGCTGCAGCCAGCTCTATCAGCTGTACAATGATGCACATCGGAGAATTTTTTCCCAGAGACATAAAAGCCAAAGTGCATTAAATGATAAAAGTTCTCAAAAGAATGCCTACAACCACGATTAACGGAATATGTTGTGTTTTAACTTTCTAATGTCTTTAGCTAATAACATCTTAAACTCTTGAAGTTAACAGTAAAATATCTTCATTTGAAAACAAAGAGATGAAATTAGAATTAATAATAAACTTGCTGCTTGTAAAAAAGCTGTTTTATAAACAGCGTATTTACTAAAAGCACGTTCCCAACTACAGTTGTGTTCCAACTATAATGCCTTCCTCTACAATTGTATACTCTGAATAATAAGTTTAGGCTTAAAGAGCTTCCACATGCTGTTGCACCCAAGATCTACGCAGTCACATCACATGAAACCGTGTACACTTCTAATCCTAGGCTGCCTGCCTAAGCATCGCTGTAATTTATGCTACTGGCATTTCTTCTGCAGATACCATCTTAGTGAAGGACAGGGACAGCAGAGGGATCCACATTCAGTAAAATTCGATTCCAAGTACAAATAGATCTGTATGTGACAACGGGCCGTATTTTGGCTGAACGGGAACACCCAAAGATCTGCCTCTGAAAAATGTGACAGTATGATTTCTCAGGTAAATTGCACTAAACATACAAAAACCAAAATAAACCTCTCAATTCATGTACTACCTGGCAGAAAGAGAGAAACTAATAGCTATAAGGACTTTGATTAATTAAGTTTTCACTACAGGTCTCACTTTTCAGCAAGCTGCCTGCGTTGCTCTACTTCTTTGGGTATTCCTTCTCAGCATACTCACTAATATCATTTAATGCCGATATAATTCGCTTGGCAGTGCCTCACACAGTTTTGGCTGAAATAAGTACTTCTAACATTTACAGACCCCTGCCCCAACAACTAATCCAAACGGAAGCAGCTGTTCTCCTGCCTCAGCGTGGAGCTCTTGTTGGCACCTTGGCCACAGCCGCAGTACTTCTGTGAAGCCTGTGAAGAGACTTGACTACAAGGAAAATACCATAATAGTTCAAACCAGTAATGATCTGATCTGCATCATGACTCCGATGTCATGGAAGAAGTTATTTCTTTTGTCCAAGTTTAAATTTCACTTAATGCATCTGTTCTTCCGGTATGGTTTAAAAATGTAAAGCTGAATAACTTCTTGGTAAAAATTACAGCGTATCAGTTTCCCACTCTATCTCCAACATTTCCATGATGCTGAAGGAGAAGCAGAGTTCCTCCTTCCTCCCCTGCCACAAACAACATCAGCCTTCAGAAGGGTAAAAATAATAGTGCTCTGTGTTTGCATTCACACGGCTCCTTTTGGGAGTGAAGTTCCTGGTATTTACTGGATCCTATGACACAAATTCTTAAACTACCTACATAACAGGTGTGCTGACCTGCCTTTCCATATAAAGAACAGCCAGCTACTGGAATATTACAAATTATTAAAAAAAGCTCATTAAAGAGAGCAGCATTGCTCCATAGTGCACAGACCTGGCTTGGAGAGGAGCACGACAGAGGCAACTAAGAAGGGATACCAACAGCCACGCAGCAATTTTAACCGATACTATAGCAACACTGATATCACAAGGTTTTTTGTCTGGATTTGGTGTTGTATCATAGCACAATGATTTTCAAAGGTCTACAAAGACTAGATGCCCAGCTCCCATCGACATTCATTTAATGCTGAGCTCTTCAACATCCCAACTCGGGCGCAGATGGCGAGTTGTCAGAGTCACTACTGTCACGGCCATCCAAAAGTAGGGCCTTAAAATGGTAAATGCAAAAAGGTATTTGTAATGTTTGAATCTTTAAGGTGACATTTTCCCCAGGGGTCCTAATTTTTTTACTTTCCTAGGAGTGGGTTTAGGCCAATTTTCAATGAAAATCTGCTGTAAAACTGTTAGTCACATTACCGAGCTGTCTCAAGAACACAACAGAGGACTGGCTTCCCATGTAATAAAGTGATGAAGACAGCACACCAAGCATCCACACCGAACAGATCCGTGATTCCTTTCCTATTTTCCGATCTCCATTTCAGCCATAATATACGAACCTCTGTCGATGGAAAGAGGAGGCCCCACAGAGACATGTTCTTAAAGGGAATGGTTAAAATGAAACCTCTGCTTAAGCATTTCACTGGATCACATCCAAATCAAGCCCCAATTCTTTTTGTTTTGACAGTTTTGTAATGTAAAATAGAAAACACATACAGTAGAAATACAATCAAAGTCCTTGCTACTTGAATATCTGGAAGTCTTTCCTGTTTATAAATAGTAAAAACGTATGTTTATGTAAAGGGAAACACTGATTTACTAGAACTGATTGCTTCACAGTCTAATTACTTTTCAACTGGCTGTTCCAAATTAAGATGTCATTGATGGCTTTTTGTGATATATTTCATTTTAAGCAAATTTATTCTATAATAGAGCACATCATAATGGAAAGCAGAGTTCCCACTCTTCCCTCCTCTTTGTAGCCTGATATCTTGACAAGTAAATTAAATTTAGCAGTTAAAATGCTTCCATTAGTAATTTTATTAAGTTAATTAAGGAATCTCTCTTTCTGAATTTTAACTACGTTCATTTCAGCACAACCTTGATTTTTTTTTTTTTTAATTCCATATATTTAGTAACTGTGATGGTTTCTAGGACAAACAACTACCTATACAACATTCTTGAGACTACGACAAACTTAACTAAGGAAAAAGCAGAAGTATTTAAAAAACCCCCAAAACCTCATTTTAGTTCTAAATTCTTTTGCTTTACAAAAAAATAAGACTCTCCTACTCAAAACTAGGGAGAATATTTGCTATAAGCAATTCCAAAATCTACAAGCCACAGCAGAAATTACACATCTAGAACACTTAAAATAGGTAAAGATGTGTAAACCAGTATCAATAAAATGAGAATTAGCTGAACCCTCACCTGTTGCTTAAGCCAAATTCATAACTCCTGGTTCATGGAAAGTCTACGTTTTATAAATAGTGCCTTACCTTTCATTTACCTTTTTCATCTTTCAACACAGACAAAGCATGGATATAACCAAACATTATGAGAACAACTGTTCTCTTTTATATCCCCCCTCCCTGAAATGTAGGGCTATGAGAAATCCCCTGAGATTTTCAATTGCCTCCAAAGCAAAGAAGTCTGGGTAATTTATATCCAAACAAAATTCATATATTGTAAATGTGAACTGGCAAAGTGCTTCATTTTTTCAGTCACCACCACTGCAATATGCAAGAAGCCTCTTGCAACATTTTCTGATAGTAAAAATTCTAATTTATCTCCTCACCTAGAGGAGGGGGATTTTTCAATAAATAGTCAAACATTTAATTTGCCCCAGGACTAGGGCCAAACTAATGATAATGTCCACTTGACATTCCATGGTCTGCTGAAAAGAAGTGTCTACAAAAAGTAAAATACGATTATTTAAACCCAAACACTAACCACAAGGAAGGCTGACATTCATTGTATATGACAAGGCCACCCAGGGGCATGGCTCAGCACAGGCAGATTAACATGTACAGATGTAATAGTGCTCCCTATCACAGCTAAACATGCATAAGCATAAGGAAGAAACAACAACTCTGAAGGGTGAATTATTTGCTGTACAAAAGCTCAGCTGATACAGATATGGAAAAAAAAATTCTCAAGATGGCAATATTAAAATGGAGAGAAAAGCTACAGGACTCGTTGATCCAACCTGATCTTAATAAAGGTCAGGCAACACCTGCAGACAGCCCCTGATGTGCTAACGGACAGAGAAAGCTTGGGAGAAGTTTGGGTTATGAGTACAGGGGAGAAAAATCACTTAGATGAAGCAACTGTCTAAGGGCCACACATTAAATTAATTACTCGACTGTGAACTACTTGGTCATCTTCTATTCTTTACTATAGGACTGCCCAACCTGTAGCACATGAGCACCGTGGAGTTCTTGAGTGGTTCAACCCAGCTCCCACATCAGGACAGCGTGGGCTGCCACGGGCTGCGCTTACAAACACATTTCTTCTCTTCTCCGAACCTCTGGCTATCGGCAGCAGGGCTGCACTCAGTCCCCCACGCCACAAAGATGCTGCTATTGGCAGCTGCCAAGCAAATGCCAGGACTTAACCTTTCCTACAACTCTGTCTGGCAACACCCGTACACATGTACTGCGACTCCCAGCCACAGGAACATGTTGTTATGGGAACCATTAAATCAGCACAGCACTTATTCTGATCTTCCGGGTCTATGTGGCATCTCTCAAACTTCTCTTCTCCTGAATGTTCCTCACAAGAGCTTTCCAGCACATAGATGACGTGACAGGCAAGAAAGAAGAACGCTGGGCCAAGGATGAAGTAAAACTGGAAGGCTAAATTACTGCAACACATATTGTCTCTAATTATGTCACAGTTGGACTGCAGATAAAAACAGTCATAAAATTGACTATTTAAAATCATATTCATATTGTACCAGTGGAGAACAGCCTATCGAGATGTTGATCCTGCTTCACAACGTTGTTCCAAAAGCATTAGGTCCCTTTTGCCAAGTGTTTTGGCTGAAAGATGGGAATGAGGTCAAAACATGGCAGAATTTCTCTACAAACAAGAGCAAAACACAGAGACTGTGGTTTTTTCATTACTAACGGTCAGAGAACTTTGGATGAAACTTTTCCCAGCATAAATGACGTTTTGTTATAAAATTTGTACCTTATAATTTATTTCTGTGGAAATAGAAAAGCCTCAGACAAATTTGCCATTGAGAAAACATAAACAAGGTTCCTCAATTTGAATAAAAATCCTTTGCTTCATATTTATAAATCAAAAGATTTGTGGTTTTTCCCCCCGGTCATTAAAAAGTTGACATACTGCATTTAGAGCAAGATTTCAGTCATGGAATAAAAAACTAATAAAACCAGAAAACACATGAAGTCTTTAAGTCTGTTTTTCCTATATCAAAGCATAATTAAGAATAGCTTTTATATCATTCTTGATGTATCATTGGCATGTTAAAAAAAAAAAAAAAAAAAAAAAAAAAAAAAAAGAAGAAGAGAAACAAAAAAATCCCCTACCCTCATCTCCAGTGGTGGAAACTCCACATTTCACAGGCAAGATACTTGAGTGGTTCAGTACCCCTGCCACTGCAGATTTCTCATGCACCTAATGTGAATATGTTGCTGCAAGCTGCTTCTATTTTGTCCTTCCCCAGGCTCTGGCCGTGGAAGGCATATTGTTCCTTTCTTCTCTACAACAGAAGTATTGAAGGAGGAAAAACAAAGAAATAAACCCCCCTGTCTATATAATGAAGTTTTGTATTTTTTAAGGGGGAAAGGGTGATTATGTCTCAATTTCAAAGGAAGGAAGTGTTGAAAAGCAAGAATTTGTGTAGTAGATAAATACCTTACTCCTCCTCCTCCTCTTTTTTTTTAAAAAAAAATAAACGTTTCTAATACTTAGACACATACACAAGCTTGCAGAAACAACCAATCAACCTCCCCATCCCCAAGATTTAACAGTAATTCATTACCTTCTGAATCCTAATATTCTGAATTGATTTACAAATAACAGCGATGAAGATAGGACACACAAGTTCTCAATTCATTTGACCTGAAGCCTAAACTCTATTTTTACATGTAGAAAAATAACAAAACAAACAAACGAGCAAGCATAAATAATCTCCACAAAGTGATTTTCAAAAGCAGACTGGACCATGACTTCTCTCGCTTGCATTCACTACCTCACTGTTTCAGAAATATTCTGCGCCTGCATTTTCAACAGGTGAACAAAGCTTCCAGAACTGATGTTATGGGCACAAAGATTTTTTTCTGGGAAAAGATAAGAATACCTGAAAAGAATCTAGAACATGCACAGCCCTGATTTTCCTCATTTTTAATCATCTTTTTCACTTTCTGCTAGCGAATCTGAGCAACGTACCTTTGTAGCATGGCACTTTGTTAAAAGGTAAGGGACAGTATGAGACAAGTGAAAGTCAACTTCTCATTAGGCTTCCAAGATCTGTGAGTAGGATATTAAACTACAAACAGAGGAATCCAGATTTTCATTACGTGGAGAATAGCAACTTGCCAAACATTATCTCAAACAGGAGGAAAAAGCAGAGATGCACAAACAATTTATAGGATTACATGCCTTGGACACTCCCATTTGTATTTTCAAGAATTGGGTCAAAAAAATGGTACCTTGAACTGTGTGTCTCTACCTCCACCTGCAGTCATCCACAAGTGTTATCTATTAAGTGATATTAAGAACAACAGTCTCTCCCTCCCTCCACCCAGGAACCCACTCCCTGCATTCAGTCAACCTAGAAAGTCTGGCAATGTTTAACCCAAACAAATATAATATCTTTCCCTAAAAGTTCCTGCTAGGTTTGTGTTTTCTTTCTATAAATCCAGTGATTAAAGACTATGTGAACAAATAAAATAAACCCTGCTGAAAACAGCCACCATTCTAACTTCTCCTCTACTACAAAAGAGGAAGCCATTTGCAAAAGCCACAGAAGCACAAAGCTGGAAAGGATCACGAGAGGTCAGAGAGTCCATTCCTGGGCTCTGAGACAGGATCAGGTATACCTGCATGGTTTTTAAACAGGTGGGTTTCCATCCTGTTATTTAACACCTCTAATTGCAAGGTTATACAATCACTCTCAGCAGCCTATTCCCATGGTTAGAAAGTGTACATCTGTACTAAAAAAATCAGCCTTGCTAATAATTAAGTCAATTTATTCTTGTTCAACACTTGGTGAATACGGAGAAGAATGATTGTCTCATAACCTTTTATATTTTAAGACTATTCAAGTGCCTCTCCCAAACTACTTCCTTCTAAGCTAAACACACACTATTATTTTGACCAAGAGATTTTCTGCTTCCAACATACCTTGCTAAGAAGGTCCACAATTTTCATTTCTATCTGTAGTATATCTTCCATGGTTCATCTCAGAAGAGTCAAAAAGAAAGCACTGATGTGCCCAGTCTGCAGTTTGAAAAGTCACACTGAGTTAAGACCCAGAGGCAGTCAGTCCCCCTCTCTCCTTCTCCAGATTCACACCACGGTAATTTTCTCTCCTTCCTAGATTCAGTCGGCTATAATCTTTAAAGCAAGAATACCAGACTTCCCTCCTCAGTTTTAGAGGACCCCTATAACACATGGCATCGCCTCGTCTGAAAAGCACCATTTGGCAATTTGTACAAAAGTGAAGAGAGGTGAGCTTAGATAAGGGTTCGTTTTTCCGAGACTCAATCCAGACACACAATTGCAATGCTTGTTGGACAAGGGTAAGAGCTGAAAAATACACACGCTGTCTTTTGCGGCAATAGAGGATACGCTTAACTCTACGGAGCTGAACCACTCAACATGCCACCATGCCTCAGAATTCATATTTTGGGCACTCCAGCACTTCCCAGTCCAAATGCTCACACACAGCTTCTCAGAAGGTTGAAAACCAAAAAAATACCCTTAGTTGGTTGTGGAAATATGGAACTCCTTTCCTCCTCAGCATTAAGTTATCTTTTAATGCCTTATCAATACAAAAGCATACATTTTCTCATATTTGTTTCCTTCCATTAAAAATATACATGTTTAACTCAATGGCTTTTACTGGTGTGCACTTAATTTACAAAACAAAAAAAGACATATACAAACCCAGTATGAATCTTCCAATAACACGCACCACACAGTGTAACAAATAAACAATCTTGCAAAACAAAACTTACCGTTGGAAGAAAGCCTCTGTATTCTCCATACACGTCGTTCCATCGGTGTTAGACAAAGCACCTTCCCTGCCCATAGGTAGTCACTCAAGAAGCTCGAACCAACTGAAGGAAACCTGAAAATCAAATCTAGCCTTCCATAATTTGATTTGTAGAAGATTGAAGAACAAAGCTTTACAGAGTGATTTTAAATAAATCATAATTAATTACATGTGCAAATGCATCAACTAAATTTGGATGCGCAATTAAATAACTAATCACAGTTTGGAAAGGCTGAAAATCGCAATTGCATGCTGAAATGGCCAGCCTCGCCCCCAGGCAGGCCCAGGTGTTTCTGGTTGCTCAGAGAGTCAGGCATTGGTTTCTTCCTAACGAAGGACCACCTGTTGAAAGCACCTGAGTCAACTTGCCTTCAAAATTCAACAACTGGGTTTTTTAATTTTTCTTCTAGTGGGTCAAATATAACAATTTTTTAAAAGTGTATCCAAGAAGATCTTTCCAAAGTATCAATCTGGAACAAAATCAGTCTTAATGTGATAACTGGAGATATAAAACATACATTCCGTTAAAAACATTTGACACGATTAGAAATAAGTGCTTCTCTCCCAGATTCTCTCTCATGAATACCGACATCCTGTTTAACTCCACTGCAAACCCACCCTAAACAAAAAAGCACAATAATTTAGCTAGTGAGCATTCGTGGAAGTTGACAGAACACCAAATTAATTCTGATCTCATTTACCCTATGTTAAATAGAAATATTGCATGAGCTGTCAACTCTCTTTCTTAAAGATCTTCCTTTCTATTCCAATTTTACCCTGCCAGCAAGTACAAGCAGCACATTGAGATGTTTGGAGATGTTATCTCATGACATCAAATAAATACACTTTTAGGTCAGAAAGGACCATTATCTTTATCTAATTTGATTCCAAACTGTATTTTCCCCATCACCGGGGCCAGGATTTCACCCCTGTTTCTCATCTGCTTTGCTGGATTTTTCCTCCTTTACATAATACTCTTGAAATTTTTCCCATCAAAACCAACAAAAAAGTGCTACTAAATAACTCAGAAAACTTGTTTGCAGAGATCTACCCTTTCAAAATCGAACATACAAACTTCTTTTAAAGAAAAGTATAACCCTGCTATTACTATGTCTTATTCCAAGTTTGAAAGAGTATCCCTACCAGGGAACATACAAGTTGACACACAGGGATGACTCTGGGGTCAGAGGGGGAGGATTTTTTTCTTTTCTGGTTTTCTGCTGTTATTCTTGTACTATAGTAAAGGGCTCCTGTCAAACACAGCCTGTAAATCCAACAATAATATAAATAAGAACTTAGAAACTAAATACCTTATCTGAATTACATTTGCATTTATTATTTAGAATATGCTGAGTTATGGTAAGCAGAGGAGAACATGAAAACAAAGATGTGGGGTGCAAGAGAACGGCAGCACCTCATGCCTTTACTGTAATGCATGTCTGGACAGAAATAGCTGAGCCAGAAGAGCTGAGACATTTTCTGTTCCAGGGAGCTTGCAATCTAAGCAGCTGCTGATCTCTAACAAACCTGTTACTTGCATGTTTACAACTCCCATTCAAGCTGTGCTGTTCGCTGGTATTTACCTGACAGGCTGGGCACTGCACTGCTATATATAAATTGCAATTATAAACTTATTACACCTGTACATTAAGCACCTTTCCAGGCATGCATATGGTCAGATGGCAGCTGACAGTTTCATAATTCTCCAAGAACTCTTGAGGTCGGTGTAATACATGGCTAAAACCCATTTCACAAAAACTGGCAGTTTTGGCCCTTCACAATTCGAGGAGGATGTCTGCAGCAGCTGTAAATGCAATTATACCGGAGGTGGACAGGCTGTGACTATGGACCACGATGGTTGTCTCTGGAAGGTGTACGGGTGGTGGAATTATAGTTCTAATGAAATTGTCAATAGTAATCCTGTTACTGGGAGCTTGAAAAGCCTGCTTAATGAACTAGACAGTAACAAAGAAAATAAAAATACTTTAAAAGCTACAGTATGAGAAAATGATAACTGGTCCAGATTTCATGTCCATGATGAAATGCACAGGGACGGCGTTACCACCGAGCAGTATTATGACCTCTCAGGGGACTGCTGTTTTGTCAGACCTCATGTAACTATCAATTGGAAATGGGGGCTTGCTTTACTTGCGGCACATAAAATGGTCAAAAATGTAGCCATGTCTGTGTAGAAAAGTTTGCAAGGTTTTAAATAATTTGATGCTGAAAAAACCCACATATTATCAACTGGCAAGAGAGGATGAATTTCATGCCCCACCATGATTTCTAATGCCCTTGACCGCTGTTCACAGCAGCCCCGAACAAACGGTGTGTTCCATAGCACCAGAACCTTTGCATAGGCACTGTGTGGTTTGGGTTTGGAGGATTTGGGGTTTTTTTAAAAGAACTATATTTTCTTCAAATTTATGCAACTAAGGTGCTGCTGCACGCTTCACACAGAACATATAAAGACATGAAAATTCAAACTGTGCACAACTTTTTGCAAGTAATTTGTTTTTATTGGGAAGGAAGGCAATGCAGCAGTACAGAGCTGAAATCTTTACTAGTTGCCTGTATCATACTGAGACCAGCTAGAGCAGAATCCCAGGCACAGCAGAAATAGGAAGATAATTTCCTCAGCCTACTGTTGTGAAATTTAGTAAATGAGACTTCCCCCTGCCCCAAATGAGACAAAAGATTCGATTTGTCCACCCCAGTGGATAAGGGGAAAAATCAAGATGGATAGTTTCACCTGTAAACCTTTAATAACAATAGCTCGTTCTGGCAGATCCCAGAACACTTCTGAAGCGCTTTTAAAATATGGGGGAAGTAAGATGAGAAAGGACTTGCCTTTCTGACAGCCTGCTAGCAGAACAGCAGCAGGACCAGTGTCCTGAACACCAGACAAACGCTCCGTTCGCGAGATTACAGTCACTCCTGTTCAGTAACGGTGTCGGGGCCCGGAGCGCATCCCCCACTGCCTGACCGGGGACCGGCCAGGGACCACCCCGACCTGCAGGGCTGTACATCCCTCCGCTGCAGCCTTGCAATGACTCCCAGCTAACCCAAGAGAAAAAACAGAAACCTAATCTAGATAAAAGAAGATTTTGCAGAAAGATAGCCTGTTGGTTACAAGTCCTTTTAGGCCTTTTGATAGACACATAAAGTGATCAGGACTCGATATAGGGTCGTATTTGAGCAACAGAGCTGCTGGTTGGAAGTTACATCTGAATAGATAACTGGACCATTCAGTCTGCCCAGTGACAACTTCATATATATCTTCTGTTTCAGCCAAAATGCCCAATGCTTACTTGTAGGGGGCTAGCTACAGGTTACATGCAGTGTTAGTAATCAAAATATGCATCTAGCAACAGAGGTTAGCAAATTGGATGCAATTCCCTTTCACTGCATGCAGAGTAAGAATTAGAATATGAAAAATGTCCTAGTTTTCTACAGGTACCTTCTGACGAAATATACAGTTTAAACACCAGGATGAAGATCCATAATTCTTGTGAGGATGGCCATTTGCTGTTGATAACTCCTGATATAAAAAGGACAGGGACATCATCATCTTTACATTCAGCAGAGGGCAATGCTAGTTGTATTCTTTCCATGGAGAAGAAAGCAACTACAGCAACGTGAGTCTCCTCTACAATCATTTCATCTGACATCACCTTAGTCCTCCTCCCTCAGGCAGTTTGTCCCCATTTTAAACGGTCCTCCAGCCCAAACAGTGATTGATTTAAAGCCGAAATCTGGCCTGTGTTGCACGAGGTGCTGATTTCAGATCAAGTGACTTTACTCAGGACTACTCTTGCAAGTGTAAAGGGAGGAACAGCTTGATGCATCGATAACAGCACTAGGTCTAAAAGTCTAAATGAGGCATTGTCATTCGCAGAGGAAATCCAGTTATACAAAGTTTTTTGATTGTTCATTATTCAGCACAACATATTAATCAATGTAAATACGATCAGTGCAGTCTGGGAGAGTGCTGCCAGACAGTTAAAGGTGACATTGAAGCAACATACTTTGTGGATGAAGATGTACTAAACCAACCACTAAGAGGTGTCAATGAAAGTAGCAAGGAAAGTCACCAGCAGCTAAAAATGTCACAGATTTTAAGGACGCTTCCAAGGGTCAGGACAAAGACTTTGACATTGAAGAATGTGGCTGCTATTACTGGCTTCATCATCACTAAGAATTCAAAGGAAGATATCATTCTGTCACCAACAACACGGTCCTACTCTTGAAAATTATTCAAAAAACTGATTGGACATTTCTAGCTCCTCCCGAGATGGAAAAATGCCACCAAGAATGTGCCAATTAAAAAAAAAAAAAAGCATAAAAGAAACAGTCATTTATGGGTATTTATCAGGAAACCAAATTCTGACATGTCTATTATTTAATAATAATAACACCTGCCCACACATAAATATAAAAAAATCCATATTTAGTAGCCATATCAGCACTAGATTTTATGAAAAGAACAGATACAATGTCCTTAGATTCACTCACATTTCCTATGACTTCATTTAGAGAGTTGTAAGAATATATTATTTACAGTTATATTACTCAATTTTGTTTCAAGTAAACCTATTATTACAGGAAATATTGTGCCTAGAAAAAACATAATGCTATAGTACAACTCAACTGCATTGTCGTTGTCATGCTGTTGTTGAATCAAACCAAGCTTAGTTACAGGAGGACTCAATCACCTGCACGTGAAGATGAGGACTGCGAAGAAAAAAGATGAAAAAAGTACTTGTCTTTGATGGACAGAGACTCTAGTTACAGGGACTGACTTCTGGGTCCTCAGGAGAAACTGACTGAAGGTATTGTTAGAGAATATTTAGGTCAGAGTGAAAGATCTGTTTCTCATAGAGCAGGCACTGCAGATGGTGGAAGAAAGCTGCGCTATGTCAGAGTTCACAAACTGCTCAAACTCTGGTGATGAAAATTATGGCAGAGGACATGACTGAATAGATGTTCGCAGCTCTGTGCTCAGCCCAGTTGTCTTAGACGTGCCACCAGCCGCTCCTGGCTAGCATCACTCTCAAGTCAAGGTCATTTAGCGCTAGCCTTATTAATCTCTAGGATACGAAAAAGAAAATGGGCCCAGCAGCCAGTGCTGCGATGGCCAGATACATTGTCTAGACCACACATCTCAATGGAAGACAACATGTTTGTCAGGAACGAGTGAGTTTGGACAAGAACTCTGCACTTTTCATATTCTTATTTACACTATGATGAAATCCATTCCACGTACACACGGGTGGTTATGATTTTAAAGAAATACTAGCTACGCTTTCACAAATTCTCTGTTGGGCAGCTCCACCGACCACACACGTAGCTGCCAGTCCTCTGTTTTGGTACCCTGTCTTCGCGCACCTGAGATGCACCAGTTTGGCTGCCCAGGCTAGTTACCTGGCTCTTTCATTGCTGCTCACTCGCTGCGCAACAGATCATTATTCCAAATCCCTCTGTTTCTCTTGTGACAGACAATTTGTACTCAAGCATTCACGTGAAGCTTTGTATTAAGGATATATAGAAACAAAATATAAACACAGTTTATGATCTTGTGATTAAAGAAGATGTTGTTTCAGACATCCACATCAATGTCGTCGAAAATGCAGTCTATAGTTTCAACTGGAACATGACTGCAAATTCAAGTGAAACCATTTTCTGTGCTTAAAACTTTCATTCCTTCAAATGTATAAAATAAGGAAATACTAAACACAATAAAACTTCCATTGTGTACTCACTCCAGAAACCTGAAGACGGGCTTGTCTCAGAGTACCAGATAAAGAACAAATTTCATAAAAGGGTGTTGATATAATACATAACAAATATGATGAAGGAGGTGTTCACATAGAGTTAACAGAGTTGGGAGAAAGCTTTGCGTAGAGAGAAAGGACTTTTAATACACTCACAAAAAACGTTATACACGGACACAAAGAAACTTGTTGAAAGACCATGGATATCAGTTTAATGTAATGCAATTACTTTCTACCCTGTGTGATTTTGTGAGCATTTTAAACAGCCAGGTGTGAATCCAACAGAAGGTTTGATGGTTTATTTTTGCTTATTTATTTTACTGCAGGAGGAGGAATTACTATTGGTCTAATTAATGAAATTGAAATAGCTACATCACAAAGAAGATGAGAGTTAAAGATCAAAGTGTGACTGAACCTTGAAAAGTCACTTGGGAGCAGATTTACACGCAAGATCTGAATCAGCCAGATTCAGATAGCCTAGGCTCGCTCTCAGTCCTTATGCTATTTTTCCCTTCTGATAGGCTTTCTGTCTCGAGAGATACCTAAACAATAGGAAATGCGATGCACCACGGCTCAGGAGAAAGATAGCCTCCTGGGGCCTATTGTGATTTTCAAAAACACCTAACTTACTCTGAAATCAACAGTAATTAGGTGCTCCTTCATTTTTTAATACCTAACACGCAACTATCTGCATTTGCAGACACCAAAATACCTTTAAAGCTAAATCCTTGATCTTGCTCTGAATTTAACCCCCTACGTGACACAAAAGTATTTCTGGGGGAAAGAAGCCGTAGGAGAACTGCAGACAGGGAAAGCTGGAAGTGTGATGTGGACATAGTCGGAGTTTGTTGTCTAGACTTGGACTAGGTCGTGAGAACTCTGCATGGAAAGATTGTCATCTTTGCTCACATCCTTTGTTTCTTGAAAGTCATCATCTGCAATGGAAATCCCTGCAACCTTTTTGAAACTACTGGAAAAGAGGAAAAGGAAAATCCAGGCAAAGCCTCATCCTCCCCATGCAGTGATGTTTGGTCAGAGCATTCTTTGGGTGCAAGAGAGCCCGTATCACCCATACTCCCTCGGTGTGGAGCTTCTCTAGGACTTAGTGCTGGGCTAATACAGGCCCTTGCTGGCCCCTATGCAAAACTAATGAGCAAGCACAACTGAGCTGTGCTTCTCAGCCCTACAATGCAAAATAAAGCTACCTGTGAAAATGCCTGGGAAAGGGAAGGCTAAAGGACACAGAAATGTAGTGACTACGAAAAGACAGAGGTAAGAACTCAGCTGGGGGAAGGATGGTGACTGCACACGAGAGTGACGTGTGAGACAACCAAATGTAAATCCTGTGAGAGAGGAGGACAGGTTACCGTTTTAGAAGGGCTGCTCTGTCTCTGCTACTTCTTGATTCTCTGGGACCAGGTACACAGAAAAGTGACAGTATTTCCTCCCTGTTTCATTCCTGATACCATCGATAGACTTTCTTCTCTTTTCCTTCCATCACCTTTCTTTCTATACCTATTTCATGACTTCTACCAGCCTCAACCCACAAAAATTACCAAAAAAAAAAAAAAAAATCCTTGCGGGCATGACATCCATGTGCCCATAAGAAAATATTTGCAAAAGCAGGCACGGGGGTTGCAAGTGCACAAACCGAAGTACTCCATGTACTCCAAAGCACTAATGCAGAAACTCTTGTGGAAACTTTGTTTATCCTTTACACGTTCCTTTCAGTCAACACAGCGACTGTGTACCAGCTGTGGAAGGGCAAATCATCCTCACAGTTCAGGCTCAGGTTGCTTTCCAAAGACAGAAGACAGTCTTATGGCTCTGACAGGGACTGAAGGGCGTCACCATGGGACATGAGCTGATTCAGTTCCTGTGGACTTCTCCCACCCAAAGTCCTGTAGTAACCAGAGTCCAGGGGCATGCAAAGCTGGTGCTTGGAAGAACTTCCAAGCTGTGTCTCCAAACCCACTGCTGGTTCTCTGCCCAGCTGTTAACACTGGCTCAGAATGACTTGCCATAACAGTACTCTGGTCAGCCCATCGCTGGGATGACTCCCGATTCATAGATACGTATAAGAGCAGAATAAGATGTACGTGCTGCTTGCCTTTACATCCACTCCAATACCAATAGGTATTGGTCACCGTTTATTTCATCACTTGATCCAGTACTCTGTAGCTTATTCTACTACCTACCTTGCATGTTGTGAGACCCCTTAGTATCATACTTCAAAATTTGCTGATAGGAAATGCTATGTAAATGCAAATTATTATGCTAATACTAGGTTTTAAAAGAGTTGAACTCTAAGAGCTCTAGTCTTACTGAATCCCAACATTCATTAAAAGCACTTTTACAGAAAATAGATGAAATTGTTCATGAAGTATTCTTGTGTTAAAGTTCATGGGCTCAAAATCTAAGCAACTGGGATGATAATATATCCTCTTAATCTAATACGTATTTACAAAATCTATGCAAATCTCTATAAAGTCTGAGTTGTTTTCCCAAAGAAAAAAAGACTTAGCTCCTTTTTGTCTGTACTAAATATTCAATGCAATAGGCCGGCATGCATGAGTAACCCTAAAATAATAAACCAGTATGCCCACATGAGAAGGGGTGGAAAGGAAAGAAAACAGATTTTAGGTTTAAGCTTTTAAGAATTTTTTGTAAGGAAAACTAAGAAAAACACTCCATTTCCCCATAAAGAGATCTACAAAGTTTCTCTTACGGTTTACAGCCAAGCAGCTACTCTGTAACATTTTCCATTGTCCACTTGCATTGTTTCCTAGCGAAAAAACTACCCTGTTAAAACCCTTCGGTTCCCCTCCAACACCAAGCAGAAGGAAAAGTCCCACCTGCAAGAACTCCTCTCTCCACAGATGCTCAGCCCCAGCTCACACAGGGCTGCAAGTCTGAATCAGAAGTAAATCTCAGAGTGCCAGAATGAAAGGCCAAGGAATGTCATCTGTGATTACAAAGGCTTTGCAGCAGTTCCTTCTGAGCATTTTGCAAAATCCGTACGAATGATAAATGCTGGAGCTTCAGCCATTCGTTCTCTGCTAGAAACTACCTAGTTTCATGGCAAAACATAGCACAAACAGAGATGCAGCTCCAGGTTTCCTGAAACGGGCTCCCTACTTGCTCGGAGAGTTCATGAACTTCTCCCAGCATTCTGGTTTGGGTCCCCAATGAAAACAGTCAAGCTTGGCTTGGACTCGTTAACGAGTGTGTACAGCATTGTACTTAATAACAAAAATCAGCAGTGATCAATGAAGTGTAAAGGGAAAAAAGAGAAGGCAAACTGAAAGAGAAAATGTTTGTGTTTCCTAACCATGGCATTTTTAAATGCTATGATAAGGAACTCGGTTTTCGTTTTCTCAGTCCCTAGTACGGTAAACATCCTTCCTTTTCTGAGTAAGTGCAGGGCCTAAGCTTTCTACCAACATTTTCTGCTCACTTTAAAACTTAACTTCAACAATATAAACATTGGTGCCTATGTGCAAGGTTGAAATGAATAACATAGCTATTTTGTTTAAACAGACCATGCTGAATCTTTAAACCTTTTTAGGTGGCATGACCAGTGGGTTCAGGAATGCAGTCTGTTTGGACAGTATAAGACCTTTGTTGTTGTTGGGGAAACTCTGGCTTGATGCCTCTATCCATCTAAATAACTGAAATAAAAGTGCATTGAAATTAGAAACATATGCGGTCTCCAGACTTGTATTTTCACTGTGCAGGATAAATAGGAACTTTTCATCTCTCTCTGAACTATTCAGGCATACAGTGCCATGTGCCTCATTAGCCAAACGATAGGTTCCCCTGAACCTTCCAAGGAAAGGGAAATGGGGTTCCTGCCTCCAATAAAAACATTGTACTTTCAAATACTAGCCAAGAACATTCATTCTTTATGTACCTCTCCTTTCCTAAGTACCACCAGTCCAAAAGGCCACTGAAATGTGTCAGTTTTAGTGGTGTTCCCTGAAAAGGAAGGGCCTATTGATGCATTTTAGCACATACTTGTTGCACAGCCAGGCATAGACTTACTGCAAATTATATTTTGCAATAGAATTCTTGTTCTTATCAAATGAAAATGAAATTGAGAAAGGCATGTAGGGATAGGATAAGGGGTAATGGCTTTAAACTGAAAGAGGGTAGATTTAGATTAGATATAAGGAAGAAATTGTTCACTATGAGGGTGGTGAGGCACTGGAACAGGTTGCCCAGAGAAGCTGTGGATGCCCCATCCCTGGAAGTGTTCAAGGCCAGGTTGGATGGGGCTTTGAGCAACCTGGTCTAATGGAAGGTGTCCCTGCCCATGGCAGGGGGTGGGAACTAGATGATCTTTAAGGTCCCTTCCAAGCCAAACCGGTCTATGATGATGATGATGATAATCCTGTATGTGAAATAAATTACTGAGATAAAAAAGGAACCTGATTCACTTTATAAGCTATTAATAACTGGCTTTTGCAAATATCATTAGTAGGTCAACTCCTATTGTAATGCTTTCTGCAGTCTTATAAATAGCAATGTAAAAGTATTAAGATAAACCTTGAATTCCAAGTCTTTCACGTACCCATTAAAAAACCATAAATACGGGCTGCCCCAAGAGAATGAAGAGTTCAGTATCTCTGTTGTTCTCGAATGCTTTATTAACATGCTTTTTGCAGCATTTATGGAGTCACAAGGAGCGTAGTGTTTGGAGCACAGGCCCACCCACGATGCAAGTCTTTTCACTACAGGTACCTCTCTGACCTGAACAATGATCTCCGGTCACACAGTGGCAATGCCCTCTTCACAAGACAGGGTATATAATCAATCCTTCAGCTATGTTGAAGGGGACAAAAAGGGCATGTTGGAAGGAAAAGGTTTCCCTTACCCTCCCCACTTAGCCTTTTGCACCTTTATGGAAGTCTTTGCATTACACATGCCTTTACCAAGGCTACAAACTATCCTTTGCTTAGCTTTCCGGTGTCAGAATGAAGCTTCTTCCCATATCAGCTGCAGAAGCGATGCTTTAACTCTACCCTTGGATTCAGCAGTTTGTACAGAAAACAAGCAGAGGAAGTACAGAGTTATTGTAGCGGTCCGATATTACTCTGTTAATGGATATCAACATCTTCCAGTTACACTTAAACACATTTCTTTCCTGGCCTTAAGTGTGCACAGAAATATTTAAACTATATGACTTTTTATGATACTTCAAGAAACAGCTAGCCTATTTTGATAACAAACATATAAATGCTTGAAGGTGGGTGACAAGATATTCTCAGGTGACAAGATATTCTGAATGTCATATACACAGAAGTGTTAAATGTATCTTTAAAACCTGTGGAATACTCAGTGATTTCACATGGAGATGCAGTACCATGAAAGAAAATCAATGCTAATTTATTCTGCTTTTCTTGGGTTTCATTAGATATCTATTTTTCAGGACGACATCCCTACACATGTTTTTCAAATCTTACGTTCACTACAAAATCCTTGGGCAAATGAGCACAACTATAGTAGCACCATGAGAATGACCATTTTGAGAAAATATTTCTCAATTCCTATGTTCATGAAAATATTTACAAATTTTGGAACGTCTGAGTGCTTTTATAATCTTACAGCTATTTGGTATTTTTCCCATATTAAGAATCTCAAAAACATTTTAAAAATCTGAAGTATTTTATTTCATGTCAACAAGTGGCTAATCTAGTTTCTTAGCTGAAGCTGATCTTTATGCCAGATTCTGATTTCTCTTAAAATATTCCAGATTCAGGAACACATGCACCAATGACAACTGAAATAGATGACATTTTTCAAAACGCACAGAGAGGAGAACCGGGTCAGCTTTGCTTCTGGCAGCAATCTGGAAATTCTGTAAGAACCAGAGTCCTCCTGAGACCTCACGACATAAGCTATGCAAGTACATCCTTTGCTGAAGTTTTTCAACAAGTCTACCTACAAACCATCGCTTGTCTCTGAGCATGAAATGCAGATACCAAGGCAAAGAAACAGAGAAAATATCTGAAGCTCAAAAAAGTTTTAAAGATTCATGTTTTGAAGATCCCAGTCTGTCTTACAAATCCCAGTCAATTCAGGACCACTGTCTTCCGATATCCAAATTCAGCTCCGATGTTCACTTTCTCTATGGACTTGAGCATGACAAGCAAGGCTAAATTCAGTCGTGACATAACACATATAACTGCATGGCTCCCACGCCAGATTAACTGAGTATCAGGCTTTCTTATGTATTACGTGACATGATATTACATCGTATGATATGCACAGTCATACACTTCGATCCCTGAAACAAAAGGGAGCAAAATCATCCCAATATTAAAAACAGGGAACTGAGGCTACTGAGCTGACTAGCATCTCTCTGATGGTTTTCTTAAGAAGAATTAATTAAGAATTAAACAGGTAACCCCACATTTCCTTACTTTGAGCAGAGCTTCCTTCCTCCCTCCCTGACTTTACAAGAGGCCCTGTCTTCCTCCAAAATTCAGGCTCCAATTCTTAATTCTTAATTTTCTCAAATGTAAATATAAATGGGAAGTATAAATATTATGTTCAAAAGCACCAAAACAATGGTGATGAGGGACAAAGAGATATGTTCACCCATTCACTCAAAAGCTATGAGAATAACGCTGAATGTGACTTGAATGGGAAAAATGGTACCCAACATCAAAAGTTATTTCAAACAAAATGACTGATTCATTGCCAGGGAGAGGCAACAATCTTGTATATTCAAGCACATCAGGCAGACAGAGTGAATTATAATACATAAATACTATTGCATTTTAAGATAAAAGCATGGAGTCCCCAAAACATACTAGAAAATTAGCATTTGAGTTCTGAAGACCGGAGTAAGCTGAATAAATTTCTG
>VYZW01010810.1:43456-59867 GCA_013401315.1 Balaeniceps rex | reverse complement strand
GATATTTGCTCCCCTTATGAATCATTTTTTTTTTTTTTTTTTTTGCTTTATTCCACCTTTTCCAAGCATCAGGTAAAAAGTATTTAAAAAATAAAATAACCGATCACAAACTACCAAGCAGGACATGTGTGGCTCCCAAGTATCTCATCAGATTCAGCTAGCTAGGTAATGAAGTGGAACTGATGACCAGCTTATTGGCCACAATTAGACCAAAGAACAACAGGAACGAAAGAACCTCATACATTGAAAACAGGATAAAATTTATGTATTGCAGGCTAGAGAATTAGCCAGAACTATTCCACTCCCAAATCTTCCCAAGGGAAGATCGTCCAAATTGAAATTAGTATAATATATTACCCAAAACATTGTTGTAATCTTCATTTTCAAATCACTTGGCTGCTTGGCTCAACTTTTTCTTTTAAAATACATCAGACCAGAAGTAAAAATGAGGAACATGTATTTGCCTCAACAAAAGCTAAAAAGCCCAGTTCTGTAGTTTTTACCCGACAGCAGAGACTGTCAAAAGCAGACCTACCTGAAAGAAGGCTGCAAGATGAGGCCCGCAGAATTTAAATAACTTCCTTATCTAATAAAATATAAAAACTTATAATAAAATTGTGGCTATAAAAATCATGGAATTAATCTATATTGTGTCTTTACAGTTTTGCTTCAATAATAGAAGTAAAATAGATTAAGGTTTTAAAAGCAGTAATTTTGTTGCTCTAAGATTTGGGTCTTGCATTTTTATGCCTCGATTAAGAATTTCCTTAATTTGCTCAGTTCAGGCATACCCTAGTCTCATAGGCTGACCATACAAAGACAGAATTAATTCAGAGGGGTTTTTTTCATAAAGCTCAGAAACTTTTTACAAACCTTCCAGATTAAACGTGAGTCCACAAAGTTTAGATCACGATTCAATCTCTGCCAGCAAGTGAGGTTGAGATGGCATCTGCTAGAGAGGGCTCCCTGTCTACCACGCAGGCACAGGAGAGCATTTTTTCAAACTGAGAGATGCTCAGATCAAGAGTCTCGGTTGTGCCAACATCAAGTCCAGCAGTTCGACTTGTGCAGAATCGAGATTTTAGATGCAGTATGCCCAGGAGAAACCTCCTAGGAGGCTTCAAGTGGGGAAAAAAAAGAAGGAAAAGATTATGCACAATAAGGGAGCAGAAGAAAATCACAGACCTAATTTAAGCTGGGGTTACCTTTGCATCAGAAACCATGAAGAAGGTGTATTGGGACCTGAGTGATGGATGACACATGAAGAGGAAATACAGACGCAGCAGCCCAGGAGCCGGAGTGAGCAGCGCAGAGACATGAGAAAAGCGATCCGCCAAACCTGCCTCCATGGATGGGAGACGCTCGGTGTTGACAGCAGGGCCTCTGTGGCAGCAATTATGATCAGAAAGGCTGTTGTGTGCGTCCCAAACAAAAACGTTCAAAGACTGGACCCTGCTCTCCAAGTGACACAGACTACCTATAGACTGTAATGTTATCAATAGATAGTTGTTCTGCAAAGGCCACTGTGTTAGTGCAAACCTTTGTGTTTTATAGCACACGTACCTGATGTGGCTAAACAGAAGCTGCAGCGGGGAAACGCGTGTAGTCCAGCAGCATTCCGGACACATAAAATAGCAAGTAAAGTAACAGCAAAAACAAACAGCTTAGAAAAGCAAAGCAAGGCGCCTCTATATAATTCCTGAAAAGGATTTATAACCTATATAAACATGGATCATAAACCCATTGGCAAATAGATACAAGCTATTTCAGAAAGCTGCTTAGTTTATATGTCAGAACTTAGAATTCTGAATGAACGCAGTGTGGCAAAGGGATCGACTCCCGCTACTCAGGACACATAATGCTGTGGCTTGTGAATGTACTAGCTTTTCTTAGCAGAGACTTGATTTTTGATCCTTTTCAATGCTTGGATTCATGTTCAAGGACAGGGCACTCAAGTAATCTTATGAATGCACTTTGTGCTATATGTCCGGATGAAAGATTTTCATAGAAAAAGAAGCTTACAGCATCTGGCCACTCCGCTTCCATTCAGCACAGTACTGAAGGACTTAAATGGAGATATATACTGAGGGGTCACCACCCAAAGTGTAATATGCATGGCAGGGAAGCTTTCAATCACCTGTCATATGGAGTCAAGTTGCTATAAATCTTAGGAACAAGATGGTTTTTTCTTCACTATGTTTTTATGAGAAACAGGTTACTGATAATAACTGGTTTGACACTTCGACCTACTTCCTAGTGAATTTTGCATTAGTTTTTTACTATACATACACTGTGGGGATAAAATTTTACTCTCAGAACTGCGTGATGGATCTCAGCTTCAGTATGCTTTTCTGCTTAGATGCAGAGATCTTACACTGCTGTCAACATGAGCTCAACAGCTGGGCGTTAGTACAGCACCAGCAATGAGACCCGCCTACAGAACAAGGGCTGTGATTCTAAATTGTCCACAACGTACTCAACTTCTGGCAAGTCCACGTGGCTCCAGATTTTACTTTCAGTTGTTTCTTGTATATTTTTTCCTCTTGCAGAAGCCCGTATAATGCAAGCCTGCTAAGGCAGAACACGGTCGAGACGGAACATGACAACTATCACGGATTTCTACAGTCACTAGAAAGACGGCGTGCAGATGATAAGCAAACAAAAACAATACTGTCGTTTTACAGGTCGTCAGCTGATTGGGTCAGTTTTCTCTGCTTCAGAGAAAGGAGTTAGCTGCATTTTTCAGCTCTAAATCCAGGCGTTAGGAGATGCTCAGGAGTTCAGAAGCATGCCTGGTTGTTGGGGTACACCCCTGTTGCCCAGAGGTGCAATTCCCACTCAGTGAGATCAATAGATAGCCCATATGTGAAATAAGTACATAAATGGACATGGTACTAGAGATTCATCTTGCTAGCAAGCAGTTCTCAGTGCAAATCAGTGGAAAGTTTTATGCAGGGAGAACATGTGTTGTGTGTTTCTTTAAGTTTTGGGGGTTTAAAGGGTCAACTATAGAGAAACAGCAAATCACAAGAAAACACAAGCATGGTTGTTCTAATGTAATTTTGAAAATATTTCACCTGTTTCAGAGCAGAAAATGTTGAGGGAAGCCATGTCATCACTATCGCTTGTGTTATTTAACCAATCTATTCTTTCTAATAAAGAACCAGGAGAAATAAAAAACCATTGATCTTTACTTATTGACTTCCTAGTGAGTATAGTTAAAGTTGACACAAATCAATCACAATAAAGTTAAAAGGATAATATAGCATAATATGACTGAAGACTGTACTGCAAGTTTAATTACTGAAACTCAAAGTTTTAGCATACGTAGAGCAGTGAAGAGAAACACCTAGTTAACAGTATTCAGATGCACACCGTAAAAACACAAGAGATTCAGAGAGGGCTGCAACAGCATGTTTCTAGAGAGGTTCCTACACAGAAAAGAGGTCTTCCATGTAGGACTTTATGTAGGACTTTCAGTCATTCACTAACATTGAAAGGTTTTACCATTTGGGGATTTTTTTTTTTTTTTACATGACTATTTGGCATTAGAGCACTAAGTGGTGCAGCAGGCATTCAGTCAAAAGTCTCTAGCAACAAAGAAAAAAAAATGCACAGAATCATTACATCATGCAGCTTAAAAAAGAATCAGTCCAATATATTAAAACATCATGGCCAGAACACCCTTTTCTCCCTGAAACAAGATGACACATCTGCACACCGTGGGCACTCAGCTGGACGCATGTCTCAAAAAGAACAGTTCTCCTAACTGTGAGCAGTGTAGGATTTATCCTTTCATTGTGCCACTGCACTTTGTAATTTCAAAAAATATATACTCAGTCTTTTGCTTTTCTGTTGTACAAGGTGATTTACACAGAACAAAGGATTTCTTTTAAAAGGTCATCTCCACCCCTTTGCCCTATATACACTAGGAGTTTATACACTCCTAGTGATCTAACAGTAAAAGGATAGGGAAATTCTTGGTGCTTACAAACATTTTAAAATGTTTTCTCAGCCAAAGCAGATAGAAAATATAGAAAGGTGAGGGGAAATAGGTCTCTTTCTAACGGAATAAATGGCTCTTTGATTTCCTTTTCTCTTGCATTCGTTGCCATTAATTTAAAACTTTCCAGGCATTCTGCAGGCAGTAAAATGGGCCAAAATATTCTTTGCTGTCAGAAGTAAATCTGTTTATAGTTTTGCTTATGAGGCACGCTTTCAAAGACGGTTGGCAAATGGCAAATACACATGCCAATAAAGATCACTTCTGCCTTATGCTGTTTAAACAAGGAAAATAAGAAGAAACAAGAAGTCTTTTGAGACAAGGGAAAGCAATATTAAAACCACAATTAACAAGACAAGTCTAGTTTTCCTCACCATCCCTCTGTTATGTGTAATCTACTGCCACTACCTTATTACTGCTAACTTCTTAACAGTACGTGTCCTCTCAGTGAAGAAAGTAAGACCCGTTGCAGGAAAACATACTGTGGGTTTAAGACTGGAGGAAATGATGCTCTTCTAGTTAGTTAAATGAGGTCCCTGTCTTTTGAGATATTTCAGAAACTTTTTTGTAAACTAATTCATGCTGATTTTCCAACATTATCCCTTTCACATTAAGCCTCAAAGGAAATAAAAACCGCTGTGTAACTAGTTACCGCTTTCATCCAGATTCTTCTCATACATAAGCACACAATTCCTTCTCTGCCCTAAAACAGAAAAGAAAAAAAACCAACAACCAATAACAAAAATCTGTCTTCAAAGGCAACTCCTTGAGAGTGCTGTGTAACTGCTTGCTGGCTTTGCACTGGCCTTCCTGTTGCGAAGTGGTCATAGGCGTAAAGGAAAAGAGAGTAGAGGAGACCCAGTCTGCATGGACGTGGATATGGACATGTCCATAACAGTGCCATCAAAGCTACAGGTCTCTCCCTGCCCTATTTCCTTGGCTGTGGCCCTTCGGCCTGGTAACAGGCTGATTGACGTGGGACGTAGTGGAGGTTCGTACAACTACGAGTGACGTATGAAAGCACGAAGGAAAGAGCTGCCTGCTTCCTTTTTAAAAAAGATCCAGGAGACATCAAATGAAATTTGCAACTGTTTGATCCAAAAAAATACCCCAAAAGGACATGGTTCATGCAGTGTGTAAATAAGCTGCAGAACTTTATGAACGCTAATATTTAAACGGTTAAAAAAGCAACCGGAGAAATTAATGGAAGAAAAACACATCCATGGCTACTAATAGAGGCACCAAGTTCACCCTTCTAAGACAGAACTAAAGCACAGGTTTCCGGAGGCTGAGAGGGTACTTTGGAGAAGGTCCACGCTTGCTCCACACTGCTTTCTTTCCCTAGACATGTGCTATTAGTGGCCCTTGGAAACAGGACACAGAGGTAGATGGACCCCAGTAAAGCTGTTCCTATAAGCACATTTACACTTCAGGGTGGTCTTAGGTCAGGTAAGACAATCTTTTTCTTCAGAGCTGGAAGAAAATGACTGAACCCAAAGAAAATGGTTTTATAAAGCCCATTTTGCCTGCCTGGACGTCTGGTGGCCACAATCTTAATCCTTCCCTGGGAGTTAGTCAAATGTTGCACATCAGTGTGACACCACCACAGTGCCGCAGACCTGGAGATGAGATGGGAAGAGGAGAGATTAGCTCTTCCCCCTTCCCCGCCGTCCAAGCTCTGCTGTATTCACACCACTAAGGAGGGACTTCTGTGTAGTTGGGAATACAGGTGAGCAATATTTCTTCCAGTATAATCCCTTCTCAGGGTTTTTGCTGGGGTTTTTTTCCCCTCCCCCTAGGCTCCTCAGGGTGGAAATGAAATGGGGCAATAGGGCTTAAAGTTGATTCATGTCATTCGGAAAAAGGACACATTTGGGGAAGGTGGAGGGAAATTATGTTGTGCAATTTCTTTTCAGCATTGTCTCCCCTGTTGCCTGGTGATGATGGCACCCTCCAGGGCACTCAATATCAACCCTTTCAGAAGGACTAAACTGACTCAAACATCAGAACAGAAATGAAAATAAAGGCAACCTTGCCTAAATCTCAAAATGGAAAACATAAAATTATATTAATTGGTTAATGCCATCAAAAACTAATTATCATAGCTATAATTTTCCTAGCCAGCCCTTTTTTTTCCCCTACTGATAAATAATAATTATCTATTGGCTACAATAATGAGATAGTGACAAAAGCACAATCCATTAAGATTTAATTGTAATGCCTACAAGTAAAAGTTTATGCTTTTAGAGGATACCATTAGGTTTTGCAGCGTTAGGACCAAGCTCTGTAAATGTTTCCTCAAATGTTTGGGGTGAGGTAGCTGGCCAGTTGGTGTGCTCATACTACCGGTAGTTCTGATATATTGCTGCAGAGGCCTAAGGACACAAATGAGACAAGGGTTGTGGACGTAGATTCCACCACCAAGGACAGCTGGAAAAACAACCAACCTTTCAGGCACACAAGCCAAGGGTGCCCAAAGACTTTTCACGTGCAATTTGTCCCAAGTAGCGGGCAGTAAACAGAGCTGTCCCAGGAGCAGAAAAGGACTTGGATCCAGAATCACAAACTGGTACATCCCTTCTCTGGGAAAACAAATCTACCCAAGCACCCTAAACAAGCAGAGATGGGTTTTCCTTTTAGTGCCAGGCCAGCTGTGCAGAGCAAAGGCTGTGCCCACTCTTCCCGTTACCCGGCTGGCTGCAGCGGGAAGCAGCGGCAGTGCCCTTTGGGACGATGTTCTCTGTTTTCTACTTTCACCTGTAACGCAGACTTATGAAAATGCCTTTCATGCCTCGTGCACTGGCGCAGAACTGTTGTCTGAATACAGTAGATAAAGTACGAGACTCTTTTGCTACGTACATACAACGGTATTTAACTCTCATTCACAATGCCCTACCCTTGGAAACAGGGCAGTGCATGATGTTGGGGTGTCTTTAGTTTTCCCACTGATCAAAACCAACCATAGCCTAAGATAAACTGAAACTTTAGCTTTTTGCCATAATGCAAATGGACCTTTAAAATATAAATAGCACTTACAATTAGCTCAAAGTCCAGCAGCCGGCGATGACATTAAAGAAATGCTTGGCAAGAGCAAATGCTGAGTCATATAAAACTGACAAAATAATATGGGCAGTTATCACCAAAATGCATTATTTATCACTGAAACCCATTGACGCCTGTGCTTACACAGGAACCCTCCTGTGATATTGAAGGCCAAAGTATCTTCTCTCCCTAACAACAGTGTTGTATCTTTGGCAACTCTAGCAGGAACTCAGAAAATCAATAGCACTTCATGAGCAAGGTCTCGGTCGTCTTCTTTTACGAGGATTCTGTCAATGCAAGTGGCCATTACTGTACTTTAAAGGCATGATATAAAATTGCTTCAACAAGATATAAGACACACGGTTTGAAAGAACCTGGTGAGAGTATTTTAGTCAAAGTTAAATAGTTTCATCACGTAATTACTTCTATTGGCACACCTCCAGCTGGATACACTCATGCAGGGGATGCGCTTTCTATGATGGGGTGGGGAAATTGTAAGGGAGGTCTGTCGATTTGATTCAGGTTGATCTAAACAAGGTCAAACTGCTAAAATGGAGCCACAACCAAGCATCCAATACTATTGACAGTAACACAGTAACAACAAAGTTGCTGTCTTTTTTTTTTTTCCTTTTCTTTTTTTTTTTTAGCTAAGTGGTCTGAAAGTAGTTTTAGTTTTATAGCTGAAAAATATGTCATCCTGATTTGCAGACTGGTAATTCATTTTCTAAGGACTGTTTAGAATTTATTCAGGGGGAAAAGGAAGCTGTGCTGGTTCCTATAACTGATTCACATTATATGACAAAATTTAACTTTTGTATTTTATGGGATTTTATGAATTCCACTAAAACCATTAGCTGGTTGTCTCTTTGTGATTAAATTTAACCACTTATGCAATACTTTAAACTGACGACAGTCCCGCCTGTATTTATGTTTTCTTTTGTTTAAAATGCACGTACCTCGGAAAACTACCGCATCACAAAGAAAAAGACACTTACATTGATTCTCTGTGAATGAGAGAGAGCCCCTGTGAGTACCAAAAGATCACCTAAAAATAGAAGGGTTAAAATACTTTCTGCATGGAAAGGGTGCTAAATACCTTAACTCCCTGCCTCAACACCACTCCCAGGCTTGTCTACACTGCACGCACGCCAGTTCGCTCCTAGGTTCTTTTTTTAAGAGCGCCCCTGCAGTCGAAACCTTCCAGGTTTGGGTTATAGTTCAGCGTAGGACCACTGCCATTAGACAGATTAGGTGAACCAAGACTTGTTTGGCCCTTTTAAGCCTAAGCAGTCCTCAAAGCTGTATCGATAGGCTTTGCAGCACCAATTCACACAGCCTCATTTTACGCCTCAAAACACGTAACAGCTATCCTCAGCGTCGGGCTACAAAAATGCTGCTTTAGTGGGTTGAAACACATTATTTTATACTGTTTTAACTGAGAATACTGGCTATAGCCATGCCGTACAGCCACAGAGGGTCAGATGTTATGTAACATGGCCGTGAACAGTCTGCAGGAAAAAAACCACGATCAGTGGGGACATAAGTCACTTTGCACCGTTTGGTCTGGGAATCGGAGAACAGTCCTTGATCCTAAGTGAACTGCAACGATTGATATGTTGTATCTACGGAACAAACCCTCTGCTTGTATACACATGGGCAGATAGTGCAGACATGCTATGTAGAGATGACTTCCCATATTAAATTGCATTTAGGAAGCTACTTTGATGACTGCGCTTGTCCTCTGATCTAGTTCAGTTGGCTTTTGTTCCAGCTTCACACAAATGAACTGCTTCAAACAGTTTCTTGCTTTTTTAATACCATAATTAGCCGATCTTAGGTTTAAGACAAGAAATATTTAGCCCTGGAACAATGACAGAAGTAAAAATGAATACTGTATCACCCAGCAAAGCCAGACATAGAGTTTCTGACCTCCATAAAACCCCTTTCCCTCTATTTCCAGCGAGACACTCTCATATATATCTCTGCAAGCTATGTCAAGGCCTCTTAGAAATTTTTCTAATACCTTCATTATAACTTCTCTCTCTCTCTCTGAGGCTAGTCAGTTCCTATGGAATGAGGAGTTAAAGGTTCAGGAATATGATAAACAGTATTGATAACACTTTTAAAAATAATTTTTCTATCTGAAATATTCCCCCTGGAATGTTAACTGCTAAGGTATGATACATGCAACAAATCATTGCATTTCTTCTAGAGGCTGTGATTTTCCAAACTTCGCACTAACAAACCTTTTACAGCACACCACAGAGCCCTGCACCACAGCTCAGGGACAGTAATATCCACAGTTACAGCTGACTAAAACTTTCTTAATCAAAATCCATGCTAAATATCATATCACAAATTGCGTAAGTTGATGATATTTTCTTGGAGTTTACCGATTCATAAAGTGGCAAGTTACATGTATTTGACTTGTCACCTTTTCTTAGAGGCTCCCAAAATACTTATTTTTTAACGCATTTACTGAAACATTTTGGTTTTCACGGTTTCTGTTAATTTATGTCTCTAAGGCCTCTGGGTTTCTCCTCCTTGATTTCTGTAAGGCTATCCCCTCTATCAAAAGACATTTCAGTTGCTAGTACGGATCAAGATTATCAGCACACGAGCTCTGTCTTGTTGCACTGCCACAGTGAGAAAGGAAAGTGCAAAGAAAACGCTCATTCGCATAACAAAAAGCAACAAAGGGAAAGCTGAGGATCCGTCCATCCCATGTCTACATCCTGGCCTGACAGAGAGAGGAGAGGTGCTGCAACAAGTCTGTGGAGCTGCCGTGTCCTGAAGGACAGGCTGTACAGCCTTGTGGGCGGTGATTAATGAATGTACTTGCTGCCATAGCCCAGCTATGCGCAAGGATCTTCTAAACAGTACACTGTACAGTGGATTTGGCTCATCAAAAAACAAAAAAAAATTAAAAATCCAGGTATTTAATCCACTCCACATTCATTTCAGATGTTATTAACCTGTGTGCTTTGTCCCCCTACTCTTCACTTAACAACCCCTTAAACTTTTGAATCCTTAGGTGGGAATTTGAGATCATACCTGAACATCTAAGTGCTGTTTTCCAGGCACTACAAGAGTATAACGTGTTAAATAACTAGCCATTAATGTCAAAAAAATCAAGTTTTACCATACATTTTTGGCATTAATTTTATAAGTGCCATAAAACAAGCTTTTTACTGGGTAGTTTTGGTATATAATTTCTTCCACAAGAAGAACAGTTTCTGTATAGTTAACACATGTGGCAGTGTAAGGAAGCATAAAAACAACATCACTGTAAAATTCATACTAAATGATGGAAATAATAACTAGAATACGTGCAATTTGAGTAGCAGCCTGAAACAACAGGCAGAGTCAAGCAGTGCAAAACCAGAAAAACTACAAAGGAAAGTGGTCAAACCCTGAGACCCGAGCAGAAAAAGAGGAGGTGGACATTTTTTGTCATTTTTTCAGTCAAAAATACACTTGCCATGAAGAACAGAAGTACTTGAAGGAATTCATACGCCACTACTCAAGGAATTTTATGGATGTGGAGCTAGAAGGTCTGCAGCATCTCTTAGAAGGGGTGAGTCACCTTGCGGAGGAGGTGTGAGTGAGTGTGCGTGCTCAGGTAAGAGGGCTGCTTGCAGAGGGAGGCGATGTACATCTGTGCATCTTAGAGTGGGACCAAGCCCTGTAATTTTCAAAGTAGAACAGCACAATGTTATTTAGCACAGGTGTCTCTGTAATTGTACTGAGAGAAATCAGTGCTCAATGGCCCACAACTTCACCCTTCCACCGGTATAATGTGACAAGTAGTCTGCAATAGAGGAAAAAGAAAAGTAGGAATCTGTACAATCCACAGCGCAAAAAGCATTTTTAGCTACACACTGACTCTCCTGTGTGACAAATATTTATTCAAGTGGTACAGTTTCTGTTCAAAACGAAGTTTCCTCAGTCGGGAAAACAGATAATAAATTTAACACCTCTACAATTTCATACTCATGTAGCAGAAGCCATCTTAAAATGTTTCTGTTTCTTTCAGAAGTAATTATGTTCCCCACATAAAAAGGTATATGTCAGACCAATATAATCTTTCAGGCTTTTTCATTCCAACTACTGTAGTTTTAGAAACAATGAAATTCCTTTCTGAGGACAAATGACATGAATAAGTCAAACAGTAATTTTAAGAAGCAGTGTGAACATCAGCAGTATGAGGCAAGCCCACTGTATTCCAATTCTACCCTTGCACAAAAATACGTGAACCCACAAAAACCCACAAAACTCCAGACTGAGGGAGACTAAAAAACTTTACGTTCAAGGGAAGTAATATTTCTGCCATAAATCTGCAGGTAGAAATCTCACAAAAAGAGGAAAAATTGTTTACTCTTCCCCTGCAGGATTTTCTTTTCCCTTTCCACCACTTATATAGCTACTTGAGAAAATCAAAATAAAAATTTTAAAAGGATTAAAAAGAAGTAAATGTGCTCTTTGGGAGATCAACTTACATACACGTTAATAACTTCTGATTGACTGATGCTACAGTAAACTAAATATGAAATAACGATCAAGTCCAATATCCACCTGAATTCATTACTGTCTATCATCTGGCATCGGAGTATTGACTCACACCCAACAGCATCCCAGGCCGCATTAGGTAGAGCATCACCAGCAGGTCAAGGGAGGTGACCTCTCCCCACTGCTCAACACTGGTGAGACACACCTGGGTGCTGTGCCCAGTTTTGGGCTCCCTGCTGCATACCTTTGTATGGATATACTGGAGCAAGTCCAGTGAAGGGCCACTGAGCTGATGAGAGGGCTCCAGCATCTCTCATATGAGGAGAGGCTAAGGGAGCTGGGACCATGTAGCCTGGAGAAAAGAAGGCTCAGGGGGGAATCTCACCAGTGTGTATAAACACCTAATGGGAGGGAGCAAAGAAGATGGAGCCAGGCTCTTCTCAGGGGTGCTCAGTGACAGGACAAGAGGCAATGGGGAGAAACCGAAATACAGGAAATTCTGTTTAAACATAAGAAAAAACTTTTTTTACTGTAAAGATGATTGTACACTGGACCAGGTTGCCCAGAGAAGTTGTGGAGTCTCCATCCTTGGAGATATTCAAAACCCAACTGGGACAGCGCCCCGAGCAGCCTGCTCCAGGTGACCCAGCTCTGAGCAGAGGGTTGGACTAGACCATCTCCAGCGGTGTCTTCCCACCTCAACAGAAGGAGGCTATCCTGAAAATGTGTTATTTAGACCCACTCAGACTTGGCCTCTCTCTTTGTGACAGTGTGCTCCCCAGCCCCGACTCTGACTAAAATCTGTGGTCAGTATGCAAATATGACTATGAGTCAATCATCTTACCCCCGTAAATAGTGAGCAGCCCAAGAGCCCTTTGAGCACAGCAGTGGGCTGCACACCAGGATCTCCCCTTGAGTAGGGACACTTCTCAAGGTTACTCCTCGAGGTTGAGAGATTCCTTGCCACAACAGATCCTCAGCAAGTGACTAATAGCATGCTAAACTTTGAAATCTTAGCTAAGTGAATAAACGATTGATTGCGCATATATAATCCTTTAGACATAAACCACTGACCAAGGGACTAGGATTGGATCCAGCTGCACCTAGACTCCTCTCTGAGAAGTTTAGAAAGCAAGGGGGTCCTCTCTGAACCTCATGACTCAATGGGAGGGTCTCCCTGACAGGAGAGGTCTGACCCTGTCCTCTATGCAGTAAATAACCAACTGTACCTTGCCATCGAATCTTGTTAAACCACTGTCGCATTTACCATTGAACTTTGTTAACTCACTGTTTTATATCAATAAAGTTTGGGGTTTTTTTTTTGCTTCTCTCTTACAAGTGAAGTGCACTCTCGCTCCATCTGCAACAGTCTTATGGCAAACAGTTTTTATTGCTTATCACCCAAAGAAACCGTGCCTTGCATCTGATAACCTGAACGTGTCTGTACAGCTGCAGTGTGTATCCACACTACTGTGGCCTTGGAAATTTGTGGAAGGTACTTGGTCTCTGAGGCAACTATGTGCCAGTCCACTACACCCGTCTAGATAAAATCAGAACGAACTAGAACGGTATCCTGAAAAGTCCCTTTGGGAACTCCCGTCGAACTATGGGAAGACGGGTCAGAAACCTGTAGAGGCCACCTATTTCCCGCAAGAGTCCCCAGGTGAGAAGGAGCCCAGAGGTTCCACTAAGGATTTGGGGTTATCACTACCCGGCCTTTCTGAAATGAGGACGGGCAGAAACATCAGTCACCCCAAAATCTAAAAAAACCCTCTTTCTTGAAAATTTAGAGACAGTTAAAAATTCAAAACCTAATGACAGTTTTAAGCTTTCATATTAGTTCTGGTTCTAAACTATGGTTGTTAAGGCTACATACGAATATTATTGCCCTTAAACCCATGTCAAATATATGGTTGGGAACATAATCAAATTGCCATCTTCATAAAGTGTGCCTTCAGCTAGAAAACCACTCAAACAAGAGACTATAAACACCAGCAGGGAGCATCCTCTGGGTTTAAAGACAAGAGGAGCCACACACATACAAACACCTTTAATGCCAAACACACAAAAAGAAATGCTCAAAAACCTCAGTAGCTTTTAAACGTACAGAAAATGAGAAGGAAAAAACAAAAGTGAATCAGTTTAGTTTGAAAGCATGCGGTATTTTACAATATAGGCAAACATACAGTTTATTGTGCGTTAAGACAGCACAGTCTTTTAAAAGGTTCTTATTGCATTTTTTTCTAAAAAAAAAAAAAGGTAACGTATTTGCTCTGTATGTTCTCATCCTCTCAGATTTCTGCATAATTCTCCTCTAACAGCAATTGGACCCTGCTATGCAGATCAATTAAGAAACAACACTATCATTACAAAACGCCACACAGAAGAGCAACGTGGGGTTTTGCAGCAAGTATATAATTGTGCTAGCCTCAAAGATGCATAAAAGGCAACCGTAGGGAAGCTGACCATGCATTTCTTGTTAAAGACAACAAAATTATCCCAAATTCTCTTAAAATTAAGAGCGAAACATTCAGTTTAAAATATCAAAGGAGAGTTAATAAGACACTTTTTCAAAATCAATAATTCAGAATTTTTCAATAAGTTTCCTATTAGCATTCCCCCATCCCTCTAAATACCATTATTTTTTCCCAGCTGTATAAATAGTCTTAGAGAGTATGGCCTGAATGAATGCACCGTTCAGAAAACAACATAATTACAGCCATTTCCAGCAAACTGGGTGCCAAAAAAGTTACAAATTAATTGAAGGTTAGCACTGAAAATTAAATCCTAGTCAGCTTGAAGTCATTTTTTAGGCTAGTTTATATAAAATTAAATAGGAAGTTCAGTCTTCCAGTGTTCCATCAGCTTAGTGGAGAGATTTTTAAGGTTCAGCTGAACAAGTGGTTTGTACTGTTCTGCCATGTGAAAAAACCTACATTTCTCCCTGTGGGCATTTCTTGTTCTCAGCCTGCTTCCCAGGTCTCCAAATGGAGAGACTAACAAAACTTCTGGGTTCTTCCCCAGTCCTCCTGGCCATGGATGCTCTTCAGAAGAGAGAAAAACCTATTCAGGTTGACCCTAGTCATTATTAGGTAAGATTACACCTTCAATCTCACAACCACACCCCTCTTTTTTTGGCCCTTTTTGTTCTTCTGTTAGCTCTTTTATATGTATCTCCCAAACGTATTGGCTAAAAAATTTTACTTCTAGTGTAGAAAAAGCAAGAAAGCAGAAAGCATGACTTTAGGACACACAGTTTTAGGTATTTCAGAGCTTTGCATGGAGTCCAAACACAAAAAAATAGCAAGAAGAAAAGATACAAGATGCCAGCATCAAGAAGCTCAATTAAATGACCACAGTTAAGTCAGAGAGCCCAGTAACAACAACAATAGCGTTCAGAAAACCTCTTCCATGCATCAAACTTGGAAGCAGATATGGAGCTGTTAGCCTACTTGTTTCTTTGATCATCCCTTCGTGGAAGCACAGTATCTGGAGATGAAGAATCAGGTGGATTTTCACGCTGTAGGCACACATCAGAGATGGGCTGACATTTTAAATTTTAAATCAATTCCCAGAGTTATCCGGAAACATATTCGTACTTTACATGAAATCCCAAAAGCTGTTTCTATCTTTGCTTGAAAGCACTGCCCACATGTGTCTTGGTTTTGTACACTATCCGTGTTAGGCAAAACATTCAAACAGGATCTCAGCAATTAAACTCGCATCTCAGTGTTTTGCCTGAAAGGGATACAGACATGCCCATGTTGAGAGGTAAAATCCAGGAGGCTTTCCAGCATGTAGAAATTAAGCTTTTGGTCCAAGGAGGATGATCCTCTGTTCAGCTCCCTTCTCTCCTGAATCAAAGTACCTCCCTGAGGAGACATCTTAGATTTTCCGCTCCCTTTGGGAATCTGCTAAGCCCTCCTCATCCTAAATGAATTTCAACTTTCATCTCCCAACTCCCAGGAAACTGCTGTAACCATCAAGCTGAGAAGGGACAACCACTATCTTTCCTCCCATTTGGCAACGAGGTAACAGAAAAGTAAAAAAGTGCCCCTGAAAGAAAAGTTAGTGAAAGAGACCAAAAAGACAGTTACTGAGTGGCTAAGGCATTCCCATAAGAAGGAAGAGGCCAGGGTCTGGGTGTCTACTTTATGGGCTTTTTATTCTTGTCTATCAAATGTCTGATACTAAAGGCGTAACAGCAGAGAGCAGGGAATCCCTCTCCTTCCTTGCTCCTACCTGAGTGCCCAAACCACCGCACGACACAGTCGTATCCTACTTCAACGCCCAGCTGGCACTGCTGAAGTTACCAATGTAACAATACGACGATAAAAATCTCGTCATCGAAACTGACAAGGAAGGCGAAAAAATAAATTTCATATTTGTTTCCTGGGTGAGTGAATATTACTCCAATTATTCAACTGAAATTTTTTTGTGGAGCATAATTAGCCTTTTAGGCATTTAAAAAATAATTGGGGAAGCTTTAGGTCAAAAGGCTGTTGCACAGAAAGCCTGAATTTTGAAAACATTCCTGGCAAGAATTTTCTGACATATTCTCAGCCTCTTCATTCTCTGTTTTTGTTGTTCTTTTTTTATCCATGAAGGGTATATAAAGGGCATTTAAAACTTTAGTCAATAGATCCATTATTATGATTGGCTGAAAACCATAAAATGCATCCATCAAGCCATTGTGTTGCATCTTGTGTTAAATTATGGTGATAAATAGTCCTTTTTTCATGACGTCACCTACTAATCTATTCAGAAATCCATTCACCGCTACCATTATGCATCACTCACACTCATGCCAGCTTGCTGAAAAATCCTCCACATGACACGGCCCTGCAAGACTGCGCG